>DVXP01000487.1:0-20136 GCA_018235645.1 Junonia grisea | reverse complement strand
TCATGTTCCGCATATAATCGTAGCCAGTCATCCGAGAGAAAATCAGGTACATAATTAAATAGAAAACATTGCAACAATATAACAAAAACTTTTATTTTTATTGATGATATAACTTGACTACAGCCGCTGTACCGCGCCTAGGGTATGCGCATAGCGAGGGGGGGGGGGTATTAATAATTAGTCATATAGGGACTTTTATAATTTCAGAATTAGATACACGCCAGTTGCGCCTAAAACCTTTACAATATTTTAAACTGAAATAATATAATGGTCCCTTTTTTCGCATTCTTTGTTCAACGACCCCATTTCATCTCACCCCGCTTTTATACTTAGAGGTACAGCGATTATGGTCAAATTTTAGGACACATTGTTTTCAAACTAAATTTTTTTTTAGATCTTTGGTAGTGGAAATAATATCAGAGCCGAACAGACTCCAAGAGTGAATGTGCCGCTGCCTGTGGACGGTGACCGCAGAGAGACGCTCGGGGCGCGCCTGAACATTGGTGCAGTAGTAGCCTTGGCGGCTTTTGGAGCCCTAGTGTTCCTCATCGCTATTATTACGACAATAGTCATTTTAGTAAGAAGGTGAGATACGACTTTTTAAAAATTTTGTATTTGCTTTCAGTGTGTAGCGGCACAAGATAATTATTAGAATTTAAAAAATTAAATACAGGCACATTATTTAGTAGACAGCCCCAAGGTATGAAAGTACCTTAAAATATAAATGCTCATAAATTGCGATTGTTTTCTCATGGTATGACCACACTATTAAACTTGTTTACGAAATATTGGTTATTTTACGCAAAATTAAATCTAAAATTATTACCTCTTTGTCACGATCATGCATGGACCTTTATTCTATAAACTAATACATACATCACAAATGAAGAATCTTTACGTTATAAAATAAGAAGGGTGGTATAGTAAACATTGACCAATGATCAGTGGCGGGGATCGCAAGCGGGAAAAGCTGCCGGTGCGCGAACTCCCCTCTCGGTGGTACACGTTGCTGGCGCTCCCGTTCCCGGACCAGCAGGTCGGGAGACGCGAATTTGCCCGCGCCCACCGACACACGCACCGAGCGGGACATTTCTCCAACCCTTTATAGCCAGTGCGTTTATATTTTAAGGTACCGCACGCGGCTGACATGGTGGCTGATACCAAATCTTTGTTGATCGTCGTTTTTAATATTTATTAGAAAACTTATTAACTTCAGTCATGTGATATGAGCGTACGTTGTAGATTACACGAAATATTTAAGTCATTAGTTACTTACTATTGTGACACCGGTGTTTACGCCATTTATGTGTGTGTTTGATGTTCGCCATTATATCCTGACGCAACTTTTACTTTACGTCCTAAAACAGAACATAAGACATATTTTAGGTAATCTATAAAGTAAATATCAAAATAATACTTTATAAAAACATAACTCAATGTTAATATTTAAGGAATATAATAAAAATAATATATCGATATATTGGCAGCCACCGTGTCGTTCCGCAGCACAAGAAGCACGATGCACTAGAAACAATCATTATTGTTTCGGAAGCCACGACTTCTAGCATCCGGCTGTTATTTGAAGCACCGATTCTGACAAACAGAATCTAGATCTTCGTTTGACGCACAGCCACAGTGATAAGCACGCTTTTTAAGGGGAAATAAGACTTTAATTACATAAAGTCTTAAATGTTTTTGCTTTAATCACTGCCGATTACCACAGCACCAACCATTATCTTGAAAAAAATCACCTCCTTCGAGCTTTTCTGGCAAAAATTACCAGACAAGAGCATAACGCACGAATTTGCAGCACATTTTTGTATTAAGATAATAATAAAATAATAGCAATTAATAGTATTCGAACCCAAAATGTACGTTTTATAACCAAGGATAAGAGATGTACCTATTTATGTTAAGATTTCAAGATTTCCTAAATAAAATTAATGATGTTCTAATCAAATAGCTTTAAATATGAATTTGTATTTCTATTTATAAATATTCAATATTTAAGACGGAATTGTTCATTGGAAACAAGTAACTTTTTTTTACTATACAATTATGTAAAAATTTAAATCGTTTTATATGCTAGCAGGAAACACAACAACGGTAAACGATACAGACACCACGTGTCCCCTGATTGCAACACGGTCGCGTCGCTCGATTCCTCGTCATCAGAATCACGAAGTGGCCTCAACAGATATTATCGGCAAGCCTGGGAGGAGCTCCACGAGGCCGCCGGAGCTAAGCATGGTCACAGGAGACACGAGAGGGAAGCTCCTAAAGACGGCTCCGAATTGGTCGTCTCTGACGTCTACCCCGCACCGCACAACAGGGACAAGAGGAGACACCACCATCACCACCACCATCGCGAGCCGAGACACCCCGACTGGCAGCCGTCGCATCGTCCCCACCACAACCACAAACCTAGATATTAAGATAAAATGGATACTCGTATATTTCAAAAACGGCGACGAGAACTCCGTTCCGAACCATTATTTATTGAATGATACTGATTTCGTAAAAATCTGATTTGGTAAGACCGCCTGGATTGAAACGAGTAGATCTAGATAATCCAAATATTTTTATTCATTGTACATCAGAATTTTTATTTCAATTTTTCCTACTTCTCTTTTCTTTTTGATTATATACCTATTTAATTTTAAAAAGTATTTCTTCTAAATATGCAGTTATATAAAAATTCTGATGTACCTATTTTAAATAACTAGATTGTAACTTTTAGTCCTAATTACCAATATGTTTATTGTTAGCGTACAAAAATGCATGCATAATGTGTAATTGTGTATATTTTATCAATTTGCTCAAAATCTGTCTACTTTGTACTCAATACGACGTTAAGGGATTATTATGATTAGTATGACTGTTTCAGGAATCACAAAATCTCAACTGTCAATAAACGTATTTTGATTATGTAATACCAGGTAATCTGCTAGATGGTGATAGTAATATATTTTATTTGAATTTTAAAAGATCTTTCTTGCTTTAACTATGATTACCTTGATCTTTTCTTGTGTACAATGTTATATAATATTATACTGTTTTACCTTTAGGTTAGCTGCGTAGAAATTAAAACGGTGATGAGTATGCAATGTAAATATATTATTTTAAGACTAGATTGAAGTTAATCATTGATCAACGCTCTAACTTTCTAACTTAAAGAACTAATATAATTTTATAGTTACTTTGTTGATATCGTCAAATAATTTTAGACAAAGGAATTTTTTTTATAACTGTTGTAGCCGAAAAAAAAGTAAGAAAGGAATAGTGTTACTACAACAGTGCTCCCAATAAAAATAATATTTCGACGCTGGAAAGGAAAAATTAGTAACATACTTATTACTGATACAGATAAGTTAAAATTATTACTTGTAATTTCTATTGGTACTAATAAATGCTTTATTTTTAGAAAGGTGTTTGTTATTCAAACGCCACTTCACGTTATTAGTAAAATTAATTATCTTGTGACAATTATCCATTGCAGCGTCGACTTATAGATAGCAAACATTAAGTAAACTACTGATTAATGTTAATTCGTCAGATTTTAGTATATTATTTTTGCAAAATTAATTTTATTTTCTGAGAGGTACAAAATAATCAATTTAATAGACGATTACTTACGACATTTTCGTTTTTTAGTGAGTACAACTTTTGCTTTCGATGAAAATATAAAAGCAAGATATATAAAATGTGCCATTAAACAGGCAAAACTATGTACCTATAAGGAAATAAGATCACGTCTAACTTGTATTCAAAATTGAAAATTAGTTCTATGTGTGTAAATAATTTTAATACAACGAAATTGAAGAAGATAAATATTATAACCATGTAAGTTATGTTTTAAATTAATATTGTGTGAAAATTTAGTTTTAATATTTAAGAGAATGTGGAGTTATAATCGTGGAAATATAAATAAAGTTTTGTGATAAAACATTGCAGTTTACATTACGGGCAAGCGAAATAAAAAAAACACGTGATATAGCATTTTGTATTAGTTTAAAGTTGTCTATGCATACAAATAAGGAGGTACATTGCTTTGTGTAGAACCATGCGTTGGCCTTATCTTAAATTAAAACTAAGCCTTAACGATAGTTAAAACAACAGTTACAATTACGTTAATGCCGACATTCTTTCATGGCGCACATATTATGTGATTCTATTGTTATTGCAAATTGTATTTTAAATAATTCATGTTACAGGAAGATATTGAAGTGGCCATTTCAAATAATTTAATAGTTAAATTTTTTAAATATATTTTAAAAGAACTTCGCGTTTTTTCGACATTGACAAATTTCTAAATTAGGCCTATGCTTTATTGTTCTGAAAAATAAAAAATAAGATTTTACTAACAAAGTGGCAAATGTACTATTTCTAAACAAAGGGCGTTGAAGGGATCTCCAACGCAATTCTAGATGGATAGTAATTGTGATTATCTATTAGCAAATATACTATAGGGAACGTGAAAAGGACAAATATTGAAAGGTTAAAAAATAATCTTTACATTAAAATTAAAACAATACTACGAAAAATCTTATAAAAACGTTCCTATAAAATTTAAAAAATAATCTTCATAATCTTATAAAAAAAAAATTCAAAATAGTATGCGTTTAAAATAAAAAATTACTAAGCAAGTATTACTTACTTAATTCATAAAGTTGAAAACCACGTACCGCAATAACTTAATCAGTCAATATTAACTACTGACTAAACAGCGTTCCAAGACTTAACTGATACTTAAAATGTTTTACTACAATTGTTTTTATATTATATAAAATATAATGTACTGAAACACATGAAATGTGGCCATATATAAAAATTACAAAAGACAATGACAATAATTTATGCTCGAATAAAAAGAGAGTTAATTATAAATAAATCTCTTTGGGACGGTCTGGTTGCGACGCAATTAAAACAATTATGTTTATCTACTGAATTTATATAAACGCTCTGAGATAAATATTTAGACTATAATACGTTTAAGCACTCAACCAGATTCTTTCAATAAATTTGCAATTCATATCCGATAAGTAGGTTGTTGACCGAGTTGTGTTACATGTTATTTTATAAAATCAAATAAGAATATGTTATTCAACTACATACGCGACAAGTCAATACAAGACCACCGGTGTAACTAGAAAAGAATAGCAAAAATACTTTAATTAAAAAAATAGCTGGGTTACGACAAGAATAAACTATAAATGAATATATAAGTATTTCACATTTTAATACTTTTGTTTGCCAGTTAAAATAATGTTCAAATTAAAACCATTTCAAAAACCAATTCATGATATTATTTAAATTTGTTGTCGTTTATTAAAACCGTTTAATAGCGAAGCACAATGATACTGTTAACATAATACTGTTAACTTTAAACAACGACAAAATCTATATTATTATTGACGATCAATATACTTTGTTGTTTTGTCATGTTTCTATATAAAAATACAGTTATCTACATACATTAACTTACATCTAAAAATTTTAATACATTTAGCACAGGAAGCATTATTGCAAGCAACGCGTGAGTTATCTTTGAGTGCTAATCAACTGCTCATACTAGAAGATATCTAAAAGTAAAAAAAATGTTTTAATAGATAAAAATAACCTTGTGAAATGATTTATCTACGTTTTACCCTTAAATATTTTTATACTCGCATTTTTTCCTTATCGTCGAGTGTGATTTCTCAAATATACTGTATAGGATATTGAACGATTAAAATTATATCGAAAACGAATAATATTATTTTAATCATCTCCATATAGGTGTTTACATATTTTAATAAGAGTGACATAGATTCGTAAGTGGTTTACATAAAATATAAGTGTTTCCGATTTTTTGTAATTAAAGAAAAAAAGGAACACTATTGATAAGGACTTGATATATCCCTAAAAGTGAAACTTTCTATGAAACCAGTCACCTCGGTGTATTCCAACACTATGAACATATACAACTGGTTCCTACATTATCTTTATATGTGCTCGAATTATTTATTACAACTATTTTAACTATACAACGTAATTTGATATATTCATTTGGCATATCTAGCACACCGTTTACATCTAATAGCGGGACGATTATACAATTATTGACTTAGGTCATATATTTTGTTTACAGAGTCCCCTAAAGCTTTAACGAGGAGTTTTGACCTCGAAATACATATAAATACGTCGATATACGAATAAAGCTTTTATATGCGAAGACATAGTAAAGGTAAAAAAAACTGTAACCGTGTTTACTGGTAAATATTAATACATTTTTTTGAATTTATCACAAGGACAATATATTATAGTATTTATGATTTATATGCGATCTTCGATTGTATCCGTTGTAGTGCGATATATGCTAGAGAGTAGTCAAAATTTCTTAGCGTCGACATCATTAAACATTTTATAAAATATTATTTGAACACTTTAAAAATCTTTAGAAACAACTACTTTAAATATGCATACAATGATGAATATAATAAATATTAACAAAGCGATGTGCCTATTTTTGTATGAGCGTAATCGTTTTGTAAAATTATAATCGCTCGATAGCTCACTGGTAAATATTGAAACCTTTCCTTTCTCGTTATAATTTTTATTGTTCCACAACAGATAGGAACACAATTTCTGGTTTATATTATCGCCATTTCACCTCACAGCCTTTTTCTTTACAATTTCTTTACCTACTCCTAATGAACAAATACGAAAAATCTTGTTGCATAGAATATTTAAACTTATCGATCTGGTGAATAGTAAATTTGCAAATAAATTCATTATAAAAATATAATCTATACAACTTTCTTTTAAAATTTTTTAGAGACATATAAGAAAACATGCAGTACAATTTATATTTAAGCTGTTTTTTGAAGAAGCTGTTTTGAACACATTTATAAGAATTCGAAAGGTTGGAAGATCTGCCTTAAGACATTTTCACTGTACAAGTTTTTAGAAAACAAATTATGATCAATACCAAAGTCTATATCGCATTACCGCGCACGCACGGTTACAATGGAAATAACTGTGTTAGAAATATATTACATGCTATTACCTAATTAGTATATGACCAACATAATGTGATGTTATTGATTTCATTTTTTTACATTATAATAATACATTGATTATAAAGCGTAAAAATTGTAATAAAGTCCGATTATAATATAAAAGTAAGAGAAAATGTAAATTTAATCGCCGACGCCGTTGCTTGAACCACTACGTCTCCTGAAACAATTAACAGTACTCATGAAATTCCTATCTAGGCCTTTTTTTCCAAGATATAATAAGATAGACATAGCACATTATTGTATTTTAGCAACAATTAATACACTGTTTACAGAATTTACTTCGCACATACAGTATAAATATAGTATAAATGAAATGCTACACATAACAACATGGAAGATCTTAAGGCCATAAATAAGTTTAAATACTTTTACAAGGAAGGCTAAAGATCAAACCTAGATATTTATAAAAACGGAAAAGAATAACAAAGGCTTATATATTACACCGAAAAAGTAAATAAGTACCTATCTGCTGCCATTAACGCTTGATGCGCCTCACGCTGCGCTGACACTTGTACTAGCTCGGCCACCGTCGCCGCCTGCTGCTCCGCTGCGCGTTAAAATAATACAAACAGGTTAATTTCTTGTTATTACTGATATGCTATCGGATATCTGATAGTATAGAACTACTATAAAAGCGAAAGTAAACTTAATGTCATGCTACGAACAATGTTTATGTAAATGAATTTTAATATGCAGATATGCAGTTGGATGCATGAGAAATGTTTAAGATATGACAAACGATTAATAATCACTAATTATAGTGTGATAATGAAGTATTAATTTAGCGTATCTCGTACAATGTCCGCACGCTCGCTGCGAGGAATCAAGAGTTGAAAACGCAACCTTTCTTAGAGACAGATATAAAAAACGTAACGTAACACAGCCTGTACATATCTCACTGGGCATAGGCCTCTTCTCCTATTAGGGAGAAGGTTATGGATCTTAATCCACCACGCTGCTTCACTGTGGGTTGGTGGATAGATTAGACACAGATATATTCAATAGAAATTCAATTTGTCTTTCTCACCTCGAGCAGATGTCTAAAATAGCGAAATTTATTATTTTAAAAATAGGAATATTCGATTTGTCAACCTCCCGAGGTTCACCAAGCTCAGTAACGATTCCTCGCAGCAGCGCTCAGTACGCATGTTACCGGAGAGCGGTCTCGCGAGTCGTCGCTGGAGTCTCGCGAGGCGTCGCGCGGCCGGGTCGTCGGGCGGGTCGCGCGCGCGCCTCTGCGCCACCAGCCGCGCCCAGCGCGCCTCGAACCACAGCTGCATCGCGTCCCGCTCGTACTCGTCGCACGCTGGCCGCGCGGATTAGCGGTTAGCGAACGTACACATATTACGTGACATTTTTGGAGCGTTCGACAATCCCCCTTCTCGGTGAACAGAACTGAAGCGCTAACGGCCGCGGGAATGTTCCGCGCTCGTGACGCAGATTACTATATTGGCCATAAATGTCGTGGTGTGGGTGTTTCAGTTGTGTGTATTTCCAGATACAGAACCCTATGATCTTACTGGGGGCCTTTTAGTGGGAAGTGTTTCTGTTTTGTGTAAGTTCCGACTCTAATTCAACGACTACCTGATAAAGATGTAGAAGGGAAGGGCTTCCCATCCCTTCTACATCTACATCTTCATCATCATCTACATCCCCATCCCTTTCACCTAGCGTATTTAAAAACCCGTCTTTCTCTCTAAATAAGTCACGTAGTATAAGTACGTTCCTTCATAGCGGTTATAGCGACCGTGCATGAATTAGCTGATGATTGAGAAACTTGTACGGACTGCGTGATTGTGTGATTGGTGGAATGCACGCAGTCCGTACATGCCTTTATGCAATAACGCAAATAATAATACACAGAAATGCACATGCTTACAATGATATTGTTGGTAAAAATGGTTATGACTGTAATTTGTTTAGTTTTAAATGAATATATGTTTTTTTTTATTAATAGGTCATTACGATGAATATTTTTATTAAAAAAAAAGTTTTTTAATAAGAATATTCATCGCAATATTAAAAGCTAAATAATTTATAACCTACAATACATATATACCTTCAAATGGATTTTATACTTAAATCCACGATGTACGGCGAAAACTATTATTAACATTTTTAGCATGTTTGTCATTTTAAAGGTATGCTTATTAGAATCATGTTAATGTTAATACATGTTTCGCAATTAAATTGGCATATTTGGATTTTTCAATATTTGACTTTGAAAATGACATTTGCGGATTTTTGTTATCAGCGGATTGAATTATATATCCGAAAAAAAAAAACAATTTCATATTGAGACTCACGTGAATTTTACACACTACCGTCACACGATTATACATTTGGCGCGACGCGACAAGATGGAACATCGAATCGTGTATTTGTCTTTTTGACGTAAAATGTAAGCATTTGATATTCTGTAGCAAGTTTTCTCGCTGAATGGTCAAGTTCACGATCAGGACTTATTCGATATTACTAGACAACTTGTTATAGAACATCAAATGCATACATTTTACGTCAAAAATGACAAACACATTAATACGACTCGATGCCGCATGGTACTACATGTACAATCGTGTGAGCAGTGACCAAAATTCATTTGAGTCAGTCTCGATACCATTTTTTTACGGAATAGCTTTATATATTTAGAATATGGGCTTATTAGAAGTTAATTTAAAATATGTTTAAAGTCATATTGTTATCAAGTAAGTGAAATGTAGTTTTTTTTAGAAATAAAGTATCTATAACCATCGAAGGTCACCCTAAGTCTCATCAGACGCGATATAACAATAGTTACCGGGCAGCGGTTGCGAGGAGCGCGCCGCGGCCGGCGGCGTGTAGCTCACAGGCGGCGGCGGGACCGGGGGCGCCTCCAGCGCGCCGGTCGACTTGTGCGCCTCGCGGCTGTGACTGCGCTGCGGATCCTATGACGTTACATGTATGTTACAGATAATGTTATACGTGTTATGATCTAATATCAGCTAAAAATACGCAGCTTAGTAATGGTTTTGGTATATGTTGGTTTGACGATAGAAAAGTGTACTTTTTTATTTTCCTTTCAATTTAGGCTAGATTTGGAAGTTGTTATTTTGTTAATATATCTACAGTAAGAAATTTAATAATAGTAGGACAGAAGAATTATATTATTATTATTAATTGATTGTTAATAATCACAAATTCATCTAAAAGTACTGGAAAACCTTTAAGTATTCCAAAACAACTTTTATTTAAATAGCCCAAGAAACTTATTTATACATACATTATCTTATATTTATCAAAACATGCAAATTTCTATTATATTGCCCCATTTTTTACAAAATAATTTACATATTTGCAAAAATATAATATTTATAAATATTCAAAAACGAATTCCCTTAATTAAATATACTTCTTGAAAATAGCACTTACCATGTACGTACACAAGCTTACGTAAATATAATATAACAGAGATAACAATAAGACAATAAGCAGTAGATCTTGTAATGCATAACTAAAGCCATTACATGCACTTTTAAACATTCATACGCAGTATTTGACCCGCAGATAAGATGCTGTATAAGGATATAAAGAAAGCTAATAAAAATAAAATAAACGTATAATTCGAGCATTCAAAACGATAGAAAGCAGAAACAACGAAAATCAACGACAAACATTGGATCAAGAAATATTGAAGTCAGTGGGACTGCTTATTTTATTTGGTTTGGAGTCGAAAGGACTTGAGAAATTCTGTCGAAAATCTAGAAAAATCTAGATTGAAACATTAATCAGAAAAAACTCCTAAGTGCAGCCTTATTCTGAGACAATTTGATAAAAAAAGAAGATTTACAAGACATTTTCGTGGGGACTTTTTAGAAAGTTGAACAGTAAAACCATTAATGATCCAATGTCGAAATGAAAATAATAAGTTTGTAACACAAGCAACACGTAACGGTGTGACTGAGCGAGACAAGACAACGTACAGTTAGCGGATGATGTGTGCGAGAGAGATGGACACAGCATGCGACTCACGAGTTCACGATACTGTATTTGATATGCTTTGCTTACGTGCGTCGTCAGGTCCGGCTCCGAGACACACTGAAAATTTCAACTAGGGTTAGTCTACTCTGGGTGTCCGTACTTTGTTTTTGTTTCAAACTAGTGACGATTCGATTTGTGCTTACGATCTATTATGCCAAAACTTGGACACCCGCCCCAACTAGACTTTACACAACCACCATTATATACAATATTCACAAGTTCATGTATTCGAGTCATCGAATCTCACGGAATAAGATTCGTCAATGAGCAAAGTATGACAAACACACTGCATGGAGAATGCGTGCTTCGTGAAATGTTCATTTATTATTATTTGTGCAACGCTCTTTTCAGAATGATGTTATTGAATGTACTCGTATTGGTTATTGAATGACGTTATGTCTGTGGTATTTCATGTCGTAATTACCTTAGATCGAGGTCCCAGCCGCCTGTTCAAGTAATTGGAAATGCTCCTCATGATACCTTTCCGCCTCCTCTCGTGCGTGAGGTCCGGGTCGGAGAAGGAGGGCGTGACGGGTAGGGACATGAGGGGCGGCGCGGGGCGCGGCGGGGGCGGGGGCGGCGGCGCAGGCGCGACGGGGACAGGCGGGGGCGGGGGCGGAGGCGGCTCGGCCAGCACCGGCGGCGGCGGCACGGGCGGCGGGATGCTGCTCAGGGGCGACGCTTTCGTTTTACGCGTCGACTTCCTATTCGCTCGCTGACCGTTACCCAACCTCTCCAACACCAGTCGCCTTACCACTTCAGTCTGTTCCTCTCTTTCCTTCTTTATCTCCTGCACTTTCTCGAACGTATCGCGTAAGGGCGTCGGACTCGTTGCAGTCACTGAGTCTGAACTCACACGATACGACCAATCTACGGCTCGTGTTGGTGAATTCGTTCCTAAAGCATTCGGTCTGTTAAAAGTTTCACTAGCGGATCTACAAATTGCCGGCGCATATATTCTAATACTCGTAGTGTTCAGTACTGAGGGAGTGGCGAATACTATAGGCTTATTTGGTGGATTATAAGATATATCATGTTGTACTTTAGATTTTTCGGAGGCTAGAGGGGGAGAGGTTTCTTCAATAGATACTTCAGTGTCTAAATTATTACTATTAGGTTTACTTCCATTGCCATCTTCTTCCAAAGGTGGTGAAATGTCTGAAAAGCTCCCAGTTATTACTATAGCATCACTTTTATTTGTATCTTGGTTGTCTTCTGTACTTTCATCTGTTACACGAAATAAGGAATCATCCTTTCTATCACTACTGCTGTTAGATTTCTCAGGAGAATTATTTTCCGGTGTTTCGACATTAGATGGTGCTATTATGTTTTCCTCTTTGGAAGCACTATCCGTTTTAGAGTCCTGGTCATCAATATATTTTATAACTTCTGAAACATCGTTTTCCACTTCTATGTAATCATTATTTATATCATTTAGTTTGACAGTCGTTTCGGAAAAACTTCTTTCAATAAAATTCATCGATCGATCGTTGGTCGGAAAAAAGGGTTCATATTCATCATCGATTAACTCCATATAGCCTTCATTACGAGGAGTCACTGGTGTCTCTATAGAAGGATCCTGGTCACCTTCATCGGCAAACTCAAAATGTTCTAGAGCATTTGAAAACACAATTGGCTCTGCAGGACTAGTCCTTCCACAAACATGCGACATGGCAGATATATTTTTCGTTTCATGCACTAATTTAGGTCCACTAAGACTTCTCGGATTTTTATTTCGCTTTCTATCTTCCTTATCATCAAAACCACAATCATCTAACACAGCACTTTCAGCTGCCCAATCTGATAATTCTGTTTCAGTTAAAGCTAGAGTTGTTGCATCTCTACAAGATTCCGAGGATTCAGAGTCTGCTGCCACAATAGTAGGCCCTGTCGCTGTGGCCGTTCCAGATGCTTTCTCGTCATTGTCATCATCTGCACTATTTATAATCATTAAACTATCTAATTGTATTAATTCTCCACCTTCATCGTGTACTTCCACTCTAGGAACAGATTGATTTGGTATTGTTTCAGTATGCGACGAATCATCCTCAGATAGAGAATCCGATTCTATATCTGGCTCTTTTCTTTCCTCTTTGATGGGCTCTCTCCAATCATTTTTACATAACGGTGAATCTCCTTTAGTTAATAAATCCACTGGAGCATCACTGCACAGGTTTTTAATTATGTCGGGCATGGGCTGTACCTTTTTCTCCTCGGTGCTCAACTGAAACGTTAAAATCGGTTTCTGTGGTTGAACGGGGGCCGGGTGTAGTAACTTTTGGAATTCTGTGATGGTGGATCGGAAGGCTTCTAATTTGGTGTCCAATTGCGAGGTGGAGTCTGATTTCCTGACAGCCGGGGGGGAAGGTTCGCCGAGGAGGTATTTCCGCTTGAGCTCGAGCGCTCGTTTTGTGGCGAGTCCGCCAGCGGAGCGCGTGCGGCTGAGGGGATAGTCGGGCGGGTGCGGGGGTGCTGGCGGCGCGGGGGGCGTCGCCTCCGTCACCAGGATGGCGGGCGGTGACGTCACGCAGGGCGCGCACTCCTCGCGGGCAAACTCACTGTCCGTTGACACTTCCGTCGCCGACGACACCTCCTCGTCGCTGCTTTCGCTTTCCTCCTCCGACTCCACCTACGTTTGCAGAACATTTATAAAACAATTGGATATCAACCGAAAGTTAATTTAATTCTTTTATTGCTTTTTAGCTCTGATTTAAATGGATGTAAGCAGCTTCTATTATTTATTAATTAAATAAATTAAATATACAAAATATGTTTCAAATTGCACCAATATAAAAATATTTCATGTATAATGTACTACAAGATAAATAGTGCACGAAGGAGAAAGGTGCGCTCATACGATTTTCCACACTAACTTACCGTCTGTATTTTGTTAAACAGGATGTATCAAATAACTACGTATAAAATCCTACTTATATAAAATAAATAAAGTTTATATAAATTTCAATGTTGAATTTCACTCAAGTGAGCTTAAGTTAGTATAAGGCACACACAACATCAAAAACTTATTATTATTTTTATAACAAATTAAAATATTTACATGAACAAATCATTTATGAAGCATTTATACTAATGAAAATGAATTTTATTAGAACTAAGTGAATTATTTGATAAGAACACTTCTTCTTGAAATATCCTTTAAAATAAGTTTCTTTTTAAAGGTTATATTAATTATTCCAATTATTTAATGAGAAAAAAACGCAGTCTTATAAGGCATTGTCATTAAAATAGCAACATTTATAAAAGACGGAAGTTAGTGTGGGTGGTTACACTCTTACCTCTCGCTGCCGCCTTATGTTAAATATGTCACGGTGGTGATTGCGCATGCGTCGATTTGTCAAACGTACTAATTACTAACATTATGAAGAGGAATTAAGTTTGTGGAGATTATAGATAAGGCAAGAATTAAATTTAATTATGATAAAATAGAGTAAAACTTAGCCTGAACGTTTAAAACATTCTTTACAACTATATAAATGAGTTGTATATTTGACATGTTTTTAAACATAACCTTATAATGTCTAAAATATGAATCGCATCAAGGAATTTGATGTTCAGAAAAAGGAAATGTCATATTCGTAATGGTAATTATCGCAATTGTTATAATTTTCTACATTTGTTATGATAAACGAAAATAAACTTTATTACGTTTTATAACTTTTATAATTACTCTGCGTAAAAATCTGTACCTGTCAAAACCTCGTCAAGCGGATCCTGGCAAAACGTCTAAGAAAAATGCTAGGAAGTGAAGAACCTACATAGCAAAAAACTCCCGGATCTATATGATATACCGCTACGAACATTATAAACAAACTAAGGTCTAAGAAACAGTTCAGAATCCTGTGTAGTGATTAGTTGTGTGATGGCAACGGATGGTCATGCGTGTCGGCGGTGCGAGAGGCTCGCGGCGCACCTCCCCCCAGTCGCGCGCCGGCCGTCGCGGCGGGCGGTCGCGCTAGGCGACGACGCAGCGCGGTACCTCGCTGCTGTCGGTGGGCGGCCGCGCCTCGGCCGGCACCTCGCGACGTCGAGCCTCGCGCGCGGCGCGCATGCGGGAACACGACTCGTTACCGGATGATTCCGCACCTGAAACGTTCATGTATATTGTTGCTTCTCTTTCTTAGTTAATAGGTAATGATACGATGATAGGTGGAGATCCTGGAAGACTTGGCCGTTGGATAACAAGGCGTTCGCTGAATCGCTTAATTCGCCGAAGGAGACTGCGTAAAGAGAGCAAAAGCAGACGCTTTCACTGGTTCGGTCAGCAAAAGACGACCAAGAGAGAGAAGACGACGCTTTCCACACCTTTTACATTCACCGTAAGAACGAATAAGGAGGCGTAAACATTTTCCTTTACACCGTCGAGGTAGGAGGGTGCACTCAGCCAAGAGCACTCTCTGGATAAAGAAGACCAGCGGAGAAGGGTCAATCGTCTGGGCATCATGATAGCATGCATTAGCGATTCCCTGACGCCCAATTTGGACAATTAAGACACCGCTAGGTTTTAGTGGTTAATCTGGTACCATTCGCTATCAGGAGTCCCATATACCCCGCCTAAATTTACGTACATGCATTCCCTACTTTAAAAAAGGATTATTTTGGAGTACAAACTTACTACAAACAAACATAACATTGCATATATTACTCACCGTCATCCGAGTAGTCATCGTAGCCGAAGGAATCGTCCGAGAAGTACAGGTTGGAGTGCGGCGGCCGCGGCTCGGCCACGACGGGCTCTGGCGAGAGCTCCGCGTCGTTGTCGCTGTCGCCGGCGTCCGTGTACTCGTCCGAGCTCGACTCCTCCTCGTCACTGACGATCATAAGGCTTACGTTATATATACTACCGGACCCGACAAGACCCTGTCCAATACCAGCACCACCTACCGGGCCCAATTGTTTTCAAATTGTACACAAAATTACATCTCTGTCAGTCGAATCGTTTAAGAGAATATAAGTGGTACGTACGGAGCAATTATACGTATGCAAGATTAGGAGGAAAAATTGAAATATATTTCATACTAAAATCTGTCATTTTTATACACATTTATTTTATTAATTACTTCGTATTATGTACCATAAAACGATAAGAAGTTAATGATATCAAAATAAATGTTCTTTGCACAATTGCAATTCTCAATTAAACCTTAAATAATTGAGAAATAATATAAAATGAATAATAAAAAACATAACTACGCTTAATCCGCAGAATTTACACAAAAATTACTTACCAGACGAATTGCATTATTGATAGTATGTAAGTATTGATAGTAAGCTGTATGATTTAACAAGTAAATCGAAAACTTAAAAACATTTTTTATACTACATTAGTTCTTAAAAACGATAATTTACCATAACCTGAACCCAGTAACAGCACATTCCAGCTGCAATAGCGAATTTTTCACAAAATAAATGCAAGTACAAAAAATCCTCTTATACTATAATTACACCTTATTCGTGCCGAGTGTAAATAAATTTTTAAGTTTATGTGCAAAGCAAAAGCTATAATTGCGGATTTATGCGTTCCTTTTAAATAATAACATGTGCAAATCAAAATTTACAATTGTACATATAACAAAATTGGAAATGAGGAATAATTACTAATATTTAAAAAATGTCTGCTCTGCACCGATGTTGAGATATGCTTATGTTACAAGTCGAAACCATTTTGGAAAATAAATGAGGTGAATAATGTAGATTGTATTGGTTTTACTAATAGGTTTTATAAAGTGTAATTATTTCAAAATAAAAAAAGGATACCAAATTACCAACATGTATTTTTATCTTATGAATGTCATTCACAAGATTTTTTTTTTCAAAAGATTGATAGTAACAAAAACAATAAACATTCACTTATGAAGAATGTAGTACAAAAATATTTTCAGACATTTATTATATTCCAAGAGCAATGCCACCTACGACATTGAAAATACTATACCTTTGAGTCTAATTAATAATGCTATTGGAACCTATATTCCTAAGGAAAAGTTACGTATATGATCAACACGGCTGTAATGGCGACGACGTCCTAAGCCAAAGCGTAGACACTAGTAGTATGAACCCCTCCTATTACTAGTCTTAGGCGTAGTCTTAGGCCTTAGGCGTCTTTGTGAGTTAAGAGATCAGCTGGGTTACGGTCAAGGCCACTAAGACAGCAATAGACAATTTCCTCAGAGTCTTCTCCATCATGATGTTAGTTTATATCAAAATATGTATTACATAATTATGTAACCTCTGTTACAATGTAGTTTTACTTATTAAGAAAATAAAATGTCACTTCGGTGATGTCTCTTGAAGTCGTTTTTTTTATTTTACATGGCATTGATGTTAGATACACGAAAAAGCCATATAACCAAAATCAAATCGAAATATTACCGTTGTTAATGTACAATGACATTCGTCCGAGTTACCTGAGTCCCCCAGCGCCCGACGTCTCAGACGCGAGGAAGTTCCTATCGGTCCACTCGTCTTCGTCGATCTCCCTCGCGCCGCCGTCCGACAGCTCGAGGCTGATGCGCTCTGGCGTGGGCGTGGGGACTTCGCTGCGGGCGGGCGACGGCGCGGTCAGCACGCCGGACGCTATGGAGTCGGGCACGCTCGCGCCGGAGTGACGTAGACACACGAGGCGGCTGCCGTAGCGCTCCATTGTGTAGTTCCTTTGTGTTGTAAGATTATTATTATTTTTTTTTTGTCTCATAATTAAAACGAGTGCTGGTAAATATTATAGTAAAATATGAGTTATACATATATAAATGAATACTATTTGAGCACTTCTTAGGAATTTGATGCCCTTAAAACACTCGCTCGATACCATATTAATTCTGTCTGTAGGGTAGAAGGACCATACGATTAGTGTGATTTATATTTTTATTGTTATAATTTTTTAATATCAATGGTTAAGTTTGGACCCATTTAATATATTTTCTTCAGACAATTTCATTAAATTTAGACACAGTGAAACAAGAAATTTAAGCCTCGTAGCACCATATACTAGCCCGTTTATCAATCGACCTACAAATATTCACAATATACCGCAATTACCAACTGTAATAACATAATACATATAATGCACCTTATTCTTGCACTTCACACGACCTAATGAACGCTATTGACAACGTTATACGGGTAGTTGAATTCTCGTCAGCATCAATTTAGATGTATTATTGCAGTCACGTTAAGAAGAAGAACATAATACAGAACATCTCACCGTACTGTATTATGCTCTTCTTCTTAGCGTATGAGTTGTCACAGATATGCTAAGAAGAAGAACATAATACAGAACATCTCAAGGTACTGTATTATGCTCTTCTTTTTAGCGTATATGTTGTCACAGATACGCTAAGAAGAATATAATGCAGAACATCTCACCCGGGCCTCAGCACGGTCTTGCACACGGCGCAGCGGAAGCAGGCGCGGTGTAAGTGCAGGCCATCCGCCACTACGCCCTCCGCCGCGAACACGCGAGTGCCGCACGCCGCGCACTGCATGCCGGCTGACGACGGCCCGCGCCACGGCTTCTTCAACTGCGAACACGAGATATCACATAGGAGATATAATATAGGGGACCCGACAGACGTCATGTCAACCAAAGTGTCATTATAGTTTATTTTACATGTTTGTATTGAAATTTTCTTCCTAATTATTTCATTATTTTTTTTACCATTTAAACCTTCTTACTTCCACGATTATTTCAAGACTAAAATCAGCCAAATCGGTTCAGCCGTTCTCCAGTTTTAGCGAGACTAACGAACAACAATTCATTTATATATATATTATATAGAGATTAGCCAAGTCGTTTAACATACGTAGCGAAGAATTTTATTTATAAAGGCAAAGTCAGTCACTATTAATTTCTCCAAGTAAGCAGATACATTAACAGTTGAATCCACATTTATCAATTTTACTTCACTAGTAGCTCTGTAACCTACAATAGTATCCTGTACTGCATTAGTCTCGCCTATTTCGGTAATACAATTGCGTTTTTCATCACAGAAATGCCTCTGAGTGCGTGAGTTCGACTCCAGAGGCGAAACGATTGTGGTCAAGGGAAAGCTTCCTTCACGCAAATACCGCCGCACCTGGTGCAAGGTACTTGACTTAAAGATTACTAATTTGTTGCTTAATAATTTTATTTCTCTTAAAGAACATACAATGTTCACTTAAATGAGATCATTTGCATAATTTATTTCATATTTTAGTAGTAGTGACTTCTACAATTAAAAAGTAGTTTTTCCAAGTGTTTTTTACTATTTTTTTTTAATTGTAAAGTATTTTTCGTTGAAAATTTCTGAGGTAGACAATTGTATAATATAATATTACTCCCTCATACTTACTTCACACTATACATACGTAACTTCTCACTACACTTTACCTAATCTAAGTTTTAGTGGCGTTCTTTAGCTACCAGTTTTTGTAGCACATTACTTTGATTTTGCAAAACTTTACACTGCTTTATATTCTCACAAATTCTGTCTCGTATCTAAATTACTTGACGCATAAGTTACATATTAAGAATAAAACGCCCCGGTTCACTTACATTATGCTTATTTTATTTGCAATACTCCACACACATGAAACCAAAAAATTCTACAATTGTAGAAATGCAACTCCTTACAATTATATCACAAACCCACTTCATATTATTTAGGCTCCACGCAAAAGTACGGTTTCGGTTCGGTTCGATTTCAGTGTGTTCAACTGAGTTAATCACTTTTTCAGTTGTTTTTCCGTTCAGGGCCCTAATTCTCTATGCCAAATCAACGTATTTCTATTTTGAAACACGTTATTGTCTTAAAACCGTATTTATGTTATGCTATGCTATGACATTGTGAAATTGAAATTTCACGTTACTTGGCGCGTTCCATGCTGTCAAATAAGTAATTAAGGAATTAATCCTACTAATATTATAATTGCGAAAGTTTGTGAGTGTGTGTGTGTATGTTTGTTACTTCTTCACGCTCAAACGCCTGAACCGATTTTGATCAAATTTGGTATACAGGAAGCTGTCGTCCAGGAATAACACATAGGCTACTTTTTATCCCGG
>DVXP01000486.1:0-20141 GCA_018235645.1 Junonia grisea | reverse complement strand
CAACACAAAAAGAATTTTTCAATTCGAACCAATACTTCCTGAGATTAGCGCGTTCAAACAAACAATCAAACAATCAATCAAACAAACAAACTCTTCCGCTTTATAATATTAGTATAGATTACGGCTTCAGTTAAACTAATATCGTTACAAAACTAACAAACAATGTGTTTCCGCAATCAAATTACTCAAAGCATCGAAAACAGCTTGATTTCTATAGGCGTATATCGTAAATCCTATTTTAAACAAATGTTCCACATTGCATTTCGTAAGTTTCAAACGAATTAGACCGTCGAGAACATGGTTCAGTTTGTTCTCTAACTCTGATTGTGCGTTACTACCGATCGTCAGTTAATTTTGAACTTTAACACTCGGTAATAAAATTAATTGTCCAAATTCTCTGTCGAAATCAGGTCGCGATTCAGTTTGATTTCGATGACAATTGAATCACATTTGCTGCCTCCTCAATTTATATTAATAATGCTTTATTGGTTGTTTTAATTCAATTATCAAATTTTGTAATAGACGGGTTCGCTTTAGTATCTAGCACTTCTTTTGGGTTAACTCAACAAGTTATAGTAAAACTGGCCTTATACAATACAAAGACCGTATTCGTAGAGATTAGGAAAGTTTTAAACATCCAAAAAGTATTTGATAGATCTTTGAATAAAAGTCTCATAAAAGGGAATCCAACTATTCCCTGAAGTGGTTTTTGTCAACTTGAGCTATAATAAACTTTCTAATGGGCAGCCGCTTAGATGTAATACAACCATTAAGAAAATATTCAATTCAAAAGACGAATGAATAAGGTTTCTTCGATAGGTTTATAAGAAAGAATATTGTGTTAGCAATATAAATTCAGTAAATTATCTAGAATCCGTATAAAGTGTCCCTAACAAATACATTGTCGTAAATAAAGTTCAAGGTTCGCAGGAGACCGCCATTTATCTCTGGGCCATACTTTGCATAATCAAGAAGGATCGAATGGCTACGTCAGTTTCGCGAATACTTCAGTTATAAATTGCTATTTGTATTTTGAATAATATCAGCTCATTTACAAAGATACAGTACCTTGCAAGCTGTTATAGGTCATTTGATACTAGTCTTGGGAAGACAGATGGAGAACACAATGGCCCTTAAAACCCGAAATGAGAAAATGTTCCACACTTAGATTTCGCAGAAAAATAGGTGTTTTTTTTATTAGACTAGTTATAGATTATAATTAATAACAATATATCAACATGCTTAAAACCTACTACAACGAAGTATATTTTGACATGGACAAGATTAATTACCATATTTTTTCAAAACATGACCATGGCAATATGTACTTAAAATTTTTCCATCGTCTAACAAATGATTCATTGAAGTTTAGATGATACAATCCAAGTATATTTCCATTC
The DNA here is from genome assembly GCA_018235645.1 of Junonia grisea. Taxonomy (NCBI): domain Eukaryota; kingdom Metazoa; phylum Arthropoda; class Insecta; order Lepidoptera; family Nymphalidae; genus Junonia; species Junonia grisea. Next base: position 18,741 of record DVXP01000486.1, on the reverse strand, counting down.
TCTTGTTCCATCTTACGATATTGTTTCAAAGTATCTCAGATTATAGTATCGATAGCTGTAACCGCTAGTTTCATCAGTACCTAGCGTTATGAAATTCACGTGGTATTATTTATGTAACGTATTGAGTAATTTCATATTCATGAAGAATTAGTGACGGTGATGCATCCTGCTTGATTGCATAGATTGATGATGATGATGTAAACGAATCACGTAAATAAATAAATATATCTGACGACGTCGCAACTACAAAAGGATGTTAATTAAAGTAATTGCGTATTTAACTTCGGTAGGTTAGAGGAATTAAAAAAGAAATTGTAGAAATATGACGAGTTATAAAACTCTTAGAGATATTCCTTTGATAACATTTTAAAAGTTATTCTCTGCTCATAATAATCAAGTAGAAAGTATTTTATCTTAAGTTTCAATAGTCAGATTTAAATAAACATCTCTTAAAAGATGTATCTTACAAGCCATAAGAAATGGTCGACAATTCCTGAGAACGAGAAGAATGTATATTAAATTGCCCAAGTTTGAGATCACGGTCAATTGCATCATAAAATTTCTTATCTTAATGTGATAAGAAATGCTTTATACAAAAATGTCGCATGAAATGAGTAACAATTATGGTAATTAATGTAATTGCTTTACGTTCATTTATAAACGTTACATTTGGTATTCGTAACTTGGAATAAAGAATTTAAACAACAGTCGCATAGGTCACAAATGGATAGAATATCCATAAAATAGCGGATTTAATTATTGGGACAAACATTCTCGAGTTTTGTTTACAATTGAATCTATTAAAATTGGTAGGTGACGGAATAAACTTGAAGAATCTGTCCTGAGATAAAAACGCTTAGCCTTATAGACATTTATGTCTTGTGTTTACTTTTAATTAGTCATTAAATCTTTAGATGTCAAAATAGAAGAAACAACAAATCTCGAAATAGGCAATTAAGCGATATCTCAAAGAAAGCGACTTTATCTTTGTCGTGCATTTGTTGTACGTCAGCTATCTAGCTATTTGTCTAGTTTCGACGAGGTTTGCCTAACGATTTGTAAATAGTAAATGAACTAACACATTGACTGCTTTAAATTCTAGCTGAGAAGCATGTCTGAGAATTACAGCATATTATTAGAACACATGACTAGACAAGAGTTCTGTTTTCAGACTTTTGTTTTTGTGTATGTTAGTGTATTTCTTTTGCAATCAGCAAATTTAGGTGTCTGTAGTGTTATTAACAATATTTTTGTCCCAACCGAGACATTGAAAGACCTTAGAAAAAGTAATGGTACGTCTATGATGCATAACTACCTAATTACTTTTTAGCAGGCAGTGTCTTATCAATTCCTTAAACCTTGTTCAAATAATTACAAAACAAAGCGAGTGTACAAATACTACGGATTCGTCATTATCTATCTGTTATAAATATTCAAATGTAGGAACACATTCGATAACAGTGTTTTCTTTGTGCCAAGACGTAGTGAGTCATATTGCTCAGAAGCGGTCCCCCTATCCAGGATGACGCATACGTCAATAATCTGAACGGTTTCCTAGAATTTAGTCCTTGGTGGTATAATGTTCTCTTCCTTATTAAAATACTTGATTGCCCTTACTTTTTGGCTGCCTTTTATTTTAATTGGGAACGATTTGTTTTTCAATATCAGGTAATTATAGAAAGGTTAGAGATATGTGGTAGAATGGTTATGTCATAAACTGAAGGTTTCAATTCATAGAATTTTGTGCACGTGTTTCCTCTTTACTGTATAATAGCGAAGCCAAGACGAGTAGTGAATTTTTCAACATCCTAACACAGTCCAAATGACAAACTAGGATTCATCATAATATTTTATAAACATTTTTAGACATTTTACAGAAATTGAAATAGATTTAGAAGAAGAAATTATTCAAGTCTAATTATCTAAGTGACCATGATTACAAATAACTATTCAAAGTTTACACTTTAAAGACCTATCGTTGCACTTTGCAGTAACAATAAACAATACAACAATGTTGAATAATCAATTAGTGTAACACGATAATTCTCATGTATCTCAATTTCCTCAATTAACGGTCATCGACTCTATGACAAGGCTTACGTCAATTTATTAAGGGCACCAATTTATAACTTGATAATACTAGACGAGCCGAGATTAATCCATGTGCAAGCCCTTTGAGTTTCATGATACAGGTTTTTTTACATTAACTGGACACTTAATTAATCAGGGTCAACTATTTTCTTATTTCTTGCTACATAAAATCTTCCAAAAAATACCACTGTCTATGAGATACGGTTCACTTACGACGATAGACTTCAGAATAATGAATGATTAGCGGTTTAAACTAAGTTTTTCAACTTTTACAATACATGTTCTTTCTTTTCATTATTGTACTTAAATGATTAATTTAGCCACACTAATGTCAAACCAAGAAGTAGTTTTTCTATAATTATGCAAAAAAAACCATTACAATACCATGATAATAAGATGCTCGACTTGGCGGGGGCACTGTCGTGCCCTCAGATACATTGCGATATATCTGGAACTATATCAAGTATCTAGAGTACTTCAAACATGACAGGAATATTACTTCTGCTGTGCAAAAATTCTCTATGAAACAGATTTTACGCTCTTCTTATTCTAAATGTGTAGATAGCCTCTACACAAAATTTACGCGTGCAAAGCTGCGGTCATTTGCCAGTATATAAGTATTTCAAGAGCATCGAATATCGTTCGAGATAATCTGTCATCTTAATCGAAATCAACTATCTCCAGCAATGGTGTCGGGCGAGACGGCAGCGGAGCGTGGCAAGCAATGACCGGGGGCTAGGGTTGCCAGCTATTATCAAGAAAAAAAACGTATTAAGTCTTTAGAACAAAGAAATATGAAGTAATGGCAAAGTAGTAAACGGCCCCGGCTTCGCACGGCTATTCCTAGCTTTTTTGGAAAGTTAATATAGCCTATGTTCACCGGAGATAGTGAACTACCCTACAATGAAAGAATTATTCAAATCCATCAAGTAGTTGAGAGTCCATTTAATTCAAATAAACAAACAATCAAATCTTTTCTCTTTCTATATAATATTAGTGTAGATTTACTGTAAAAAAAGGATTTTATTTTTTAATTTTACTTCAGTTAACGCTAACGATCAAAATCATAATTCTACATTTAGATTCCAATTTTTAAATTATATGTTGTTCGAGGCCCCGGGTTCGATCCCCGGTCAGGTCATGATGGAAAACGATCTTTGCCTGATTGGCCTGGGTCTTAGATGTATATCTACATATGTATCTATTATAAATCTAGTATCGTTCAGTTAGTATCCCATAACACAAGTCTCGAACTTTGGTGCGAGCCCAATCTGTGATTTGTCCATATATATTAAAAAAAAATTAAATAAAAATATTTTTTTACGTATTCTTCTCTTCTCTTAAGATTGGCAACCCTACCGGGGGCGCTACTATCGGTACTCGCTTTCACGTGAGCGCGCAGTAAAAGTTAAGTTTAATTACTGGGCCCAGATAGATTGTTAACATTTGTTAATTGTAATAGCACTGGTTATTTGGCAGCTGACGTTAACAGCAGCTAGATATTTTTTTATAGCTAACTACTAAGTGGGTCTGATATTAAATGATCATGGATCATAGGCATTTGCAATTTTTGAGCCACACACGTATTGGCAAGATGGAAATCTTCTTTACTCTTTTAGAGAAGGGATTAGGGCAGGAAGTTAAGGTTGAATCTCTCACTTATTGTACGAAATACCGATTAAAATGATTGATATAATAAATAAATAAGAACACATTTTATTTTCTATAACATTTATTTTATTTGTAGTCCTAATATCTTTACATTTCCACTTCAGTGCTCTCTCATCAGAAGTCAAACACTAAGTAATATTTGAATTTGGGTAACATTTGTTACAACCAATCAAACGTGTTCAAACACTCCGAATTTGTCTCGTATGCGTACATCTACATTTAACTTATAAAGAAATTCCTTTTATATAACACTACATAAGAATTATATACTATTAAAACTAAAAGTATTTAATTAATAGAGATGTCCATTAGGCATCATTATACATTTTTAATTATGTCAATGTGTTCGTAACCAAAACGCATTATTCGTGGTGAAAACTCGTTTATAATAGATTAATCGTTTTACTAATATATTGGCTTACATTGGCTAAAGGATACCTTATTAGACATTGCGTCAAACCTTGTGGCATTCCTTTAAATAGACTGCTTAACGATTATAAACGTTATTACAAATTTCAGCTACAAGGCGTATATTCATTATTTTAATAGAAAATGCAGTTAACGTTTTACAACCTTGTAGTCTCTAGTCTAGGCAAACGTAGTGTAGAACGCCCTCCGACCCGCTGGACTGACGACATACGTAAGGTTGCCGGAGCAGCTGGATGAGGGTTACTGAGGATCAGGATGTTTGGCGCAAACTTAAGGAGGCCTATGTCCAGCAGTGGACTGCGATTGGCTGACTATAAGTCTCTAGTGCTCTATTAACGTTACTTTATATATTTGACAAAAATTTCAGAAATGCCTTTATGGCCAACATGAAAAAAAAACAATAAAAAAAAAATTGAGAACCAAATTAACAAAAATTAAAATCTACAAATATACTCACAAATATTTCCTTATTTCTGGCGAGAAGCGAGTGAGATGCCATAGTAGCCATAGAATTAGACATGGCGTGATGGTACGCCGTTTACAAAACAGTGACTACACCTCCATAGCCCATGACAATTGTATTTACTTGCTACACCGTTTCTTTGACTTTTATGGGACTACCATTATAACCGAGATTTCACCTTGATAATGGCCAAGCTTATTGCTATTTGAAGGTAAATCATTCGGCACAATAAACGTAATTTAAGGGCAATTTCTATGGTATTATACGTTTGTAATAATAGAAACTTTACTAGTTCCTCGATTGTGCTTGGACAGCGGGACTTTAGAGTAAAATTACAGGCTTTACATATTTATGTACATTAAATCAATTAAAAAACATAAATTAAAAATCTCCGATATATAATAGAATCGCTCTCGGAAAAAGGGAATGGAGATTTAAGCCGCTAGATCTAGAAGACCCAAAGTATCTTTTAAGTACAAAATTTTAATTAATTATTCCATTTATAATAAAGCTTCGAAACTTAAAAAAAATTGTTTGTACAACAATTTTCAATAAGTAGTTTACGGCCACACTCGTCATGTTGTCAAACTTTCGTTGTAGCAACGTTTCAAAGAGTTTCAAAAGAGTTTGATTGACGTAAACTTTGTTCGATCATTTATTGGTACAAAGTTTGAACATTCAAAACGCTTAGCAATTTGGTAAAAGTTTTTCTTTAATACTTTTGTGAGCCGTTCCGTCGCTCTTACATTTCAGAGTGTAACGTTATATAGCCTTTAACCTTCTTCAATAAACGAGATATTTCATCCAAAAAGAATTTTATTAAACCGGACGAATAGTTCCTGAAATTAGGGTCATCCAACTTATTTAGCTTCATAAGTACCTTTTTAATGGAAAAGATGAGAAATATGTGCCAAACTGAAAATTCTCAACAATATATCTAGAGAATCTCGTAATATCTCGGGCTCTCAGCCAGGATTTAGATACGGGTATCTCGTTACCAGGCCATCCGATTCGAATCTGCTATAATGATGTTGATATCCCATTTTCCGCAAACTCGGAGAAGGGTTGATACGATTTCGTTTTTCTTCCCCGCATTTACTTTGGACGTGATATCCATATTATTTTGTTACAAGATGATGGCTTTGTTTGTCTGTTTTATTTTTACGATGATACCTTCAAATGGATATAATATGTCAAAATGTTGTGATATAGAACGACTTGGGCTAATTTATTTTAGTAATGAACCCTTGAGTATCAGATCATTGATGCTTAGGCTATTTCCTATAGCTTTGATCGAAGATTTTTTAAAACAAATGTTTACATAGATGCAGTTTTGTTGTGTTAAAAAAATTAAAACAATAATTTATTTTTTGGACAAACAAAAATTAGCGCGGAAAGCGTCGCAGGCAGAGTCTAGTAAACCATATAAAAAATGGTGTTATTGAAGATTTTATATTGCTTATTTTATCGGGGACACATTCGTTCGATTATCGTTTATTTATTCGCCCATAACGAAGCCAATAAGGTATTTAAAGTAAATGACGTTATTGTAATGAAGGTCGTAATTTACTTATGTAACATTGTACGTAAAAATAATGCTTCTATTCATGTTAGGTACTGTACATAACTCTCAACACTAAAACTTTACATGTCTCCTGAAATATTTTGATGGCATTAGAAATGTAGTTCAAAAAGCTAAATTGATGCAATTTACATGGACTTAGCAAAGCAAAGTAACATATGATGTATATCCTTATGACTGCTAGGCATAGTCTTCTTCTACTATTAGGTAAAGCTTACTCCACCACGCTATTCCACAGTGGATTGGTGGATATACATGTGTCAGAATTTCTTCCAGCACATGCAGGTTGCACGATGTTCTCCTTCACCGTTTTACTTGTACTTGTTATACATGTATTGCCTTTAAACGTATTTGCGGTTTTGTCCTTGTGTGTCCCCGTCGTCCCTCGGGGGACATGTGAAGCCGTCAAGCCCGGTTATTATCAATAACCGCACAGGCGCGCACTTCCTCATGAATCATATAAAAACTACCTTTCAAATCTTTCAATCAATGGTGAATTAAGTGTCATTAATTGAAAACAATCCTACTATTAAAATAGTTATTTTTGGTAGATGTTAATTTTGGATGATATCTATCTTCGACGCAGGTACTTAGTTGTTTAGGCGGTATTCGAAAATAAGGTGTTACTTTTTGGCTGACAGTTGTTGATTAGATCAGCGTCAGAAATTAGAATATTAACACTTTCATAGTAAAATATATTTTATTGAATAGTAGCGATAACCTTTGAAAATATAACTCAATGACATAATAGAGGCACTCAAGCCGGTAGCAAGTTCCGGTGCCTAAAAAACCTGCCCAAAAATAATGCATGATAAACATCTTAATTGATCAAAACATGCTTTCTTAATTAAAACGTACATCTCCAAGTTAGTTACAGACCAAAAATATAATTAACATCTCCGAGGAACGTTTTATGTAATATTTTTTAAGACTTTACTTATCTTAAAGTGTTAAATGTGCACAGGAAAAAGATTTTTTTTGTAATCCGGTTTCGAGTTATCTTACCTTGCGCTTAAAGAATGTAGTTGCATTCTTGTAATAACATACTTAATATGAAATAAGTTTATGCATCAATGCATATTACCCGGGTTGAAGTGTGGGAGTTTCTTTTTTTTATTATGGCAATATTTTTCTATACCTTTGTCTTGACTACGAAGATAATGGTGTCTTTATATTTTGTTACTATCATCTTCGTTGGCTTTGGCTAAAACGTTTAATGATTTGTAGTTTTAAATTAACTATTAATACAGTTGTTTAACTGTGTTAATCTGTGTTGTCTATCTGTCTTGTATTAAATGAATATCCTATTACCTACTATTATTTTACTATTCATTTTCCTGTTATATCAAGATAGTTATTTAACGTTTTAAGTCCAAGTTTAATCAACTAATGGAAATGAGATTCCATTAAAACTGAAACTTTAAATTCCTCCGTCGAAAGCCAGGAATCGGTCGAGCATTTAAATCTAAGATAACAATCTTGAATCCGCAACTAGAAATTATATATGAACTGGTCTATAACTTGGAATAGTTTTCATCCTTTTCTATTCATAAGCAAACGAAGACGACAGAATCTTAAAGTACCTAGTCTGGAATTGTTGTTATCCTTTTCTTTTCATTAGCAAACGAGGGAGACAAAGTCCCCAAAGATGGAGTGGCTGATGATAATTGCTAAAGGCATGTAGGCACGTTCTTGTAGCCATTCGCGTGTGTCATGGAATACTTCTGAAGCGATTTTCTTGAAGCAATCGAGCGGATCCAACGTCGATAGCTCTCGTGTGCGACGTGCAGAAATTCAAGAAACAGTGCTACATTTTAGAGTGGAATATATTGTGGGATTTACCTCTTGCTTATTTGAAGGGAATTATTAATGTTGTTATGTTTTTATAAGTTTTTTTTTTTGCAAGAATTTGTATTAAATTCTAATCTGATTCTTAAATGAATAATTACGTTCATGTATACCTACTTTTGTTCCTTCTGATGACTTCATTAAATAGGCCAACAAAAGGAATGCTGTAGAATCTTAAGTTAATTAGTTAAGATCTTAGATATTAGTCTTGATATGATAAGAAATTTTTTTACAAAACTCTTTTAAAAATCTAATTTCTTTCATAATAAAAACAAAAAATGTTTTAAAGGATATGAAGTTCACGGTCAAATACTCAATAACATACCTACTACCTAGTTATTCTTTTACGCTAGAGATACGTGAATCATAATTCCTTCCAACACATGTAGGTTTTCTCACGATATTTTCCTTCATGGCAACTCAATATTAATTGTACAACAAAAACAAAATAACGTATGTAGGTATACATGGTTCTCACTTATTCATATTTAAGACCACAATCATCAGGTAAGATAAGTATTCCATTCATTCAGCCAGATAAATAGAATATCTAAATGAGAAAGAAAACTACAACATCAAGAGCCAACTTAACAGCCCAAGTAATTAAAAACTACTTAGGCATTCTGATAAAGAGTTTCACCAAAATGACTAATGTACGGTAAAAGTAACGTGTCCAGAGGTCTCATTTTAAACGGGACTGTCCCGTTTTTCAGTTACGTGTTCCAGCATCCCTGAATATATCTTAAAAACGCACTAATGTCCTGTTTTGTCAAAGGATTTTGGCAACTAGAAATTTCTCTTAGCTGTTTCTTACGACACCAGGAAGACTTAATCAGACAAATTCAACCAGGTAACTAGATAAGGTAGCCAGTGACATTTTATTAACTTTCTATTACGAGACCAGCAAGATTCGATCTGGAAAAACATTTTATGTGGATTAAGGTATGTAAAGAAGTCCCGTTGTTAACGTAACAAAAACTGGTCACGATAGCTAAGAAGCACATCATTACAAGCAACATTAAAGTTTAACTTGTTTGGTAACAGATAATGGGTTGGTAGTCAAGAAACAATAGCTGAGGCAACTGCCCACGCAGGTAAGTGGGCTGTTTAGATCTTCCACAGACTATAGACTTCTTTGATAGTTTAGTCGGCTATCGGTAAAGTTGGATGAGTAAGTCGATAGGTGATACTGAAAAACTTAACCGATCATTAGATTAGTAGTTTGAAGAAAATCGAGTAGTGTGTAGACCTTTAACTTATTTAGGTATGTCAGTAATTTTCACTTTCGAATAGTACGTGTTTTGGTTGGCATGAAATTCCGAAATGGTACTTACGGTATATTAATGTTTTGCTCGTTCTCTTGTATTTACATTTTACAGCCCACAATACAACATCTCTAGTTACTAGATACTTAGGACTAGGTACTAAAGCTAACAATAAGTGTCAAACAAACTATACCGAATCGTTACACCACATAATTATGCAGTCTGTCTTTTCAGAACAAACTAGAGTCAAAAACATTTTTATAGCTTCTTCTTTTCGTCACTTGGCCCACTTTTTAGGACCCATAGAAAGTCCTTAGTCTACGGAGGTCGTTACAGTAATTGTATTGCGATGAACATGTCATTACAAGACATTTTGAGATTGGGCCAAATTGACCGAAACGACTCTCTTAATCGTGATTGATAGATTCGTTTAAGTAGATCACGACTTTTGAAGAGTTGTTTATAGTTGAAACAATATATCAACAATTTCAAGCTTGTCTGTTTGTATTTCGTAAAGAGGAAAGACAAAACAGTTTATCTATGTTTAGTAAATTGAATTAAATTGCAGGGTACCGGTACTAGAAAGAAATAAGGATTGTGTGTAATAAAGTTCTTGGAATATCCTAGTCTAAATTATTTTTCTAATTATAATAAGAAAATCTTAGATCTGGGAATCCAAAGGTAATATTCTGCGAAATTTCTTATTAAAAATACATTTAGAATTCTCCTCTAATATTTTGTAATATTAAATAGTAATTTGTCACGATTTTAATATTAAAGAAGAACACTAAAAATGTACGAAATAAAGTAAAGTCTCAAAGTAATTTCCATAACACGTAATATGAAAAGGCCTTCAATTATTTTCTTATTTTTTCCTCTATCACTTTTACAACATTTTTTTTTCTATTTCTAGATACTTTCTTACTTTTGACTATAAGGTAGTGATGTTCCACGTTAATTTTTCAGTACTATCAGTATGTGGAGTGAAATGCGCATTTTAGTGTTAATTTCCAATTTCCTTTCACAACAAGCGTTTCCTGTAGAATTGTTGACAACATGCAGATGCACGCACATGTTTCAACAGCCTTTGTTCCAACCTCCATTGTGTACTTTGTTACCCCACTAACATAACCAAGGCCATTATTGAACCGAACAATACATTACACATGCAACGGTTAAATTATTTAATACTTTGAAATTTTCGCACGAAAGTCTAGTTAAAAAGTTTATTTTTTTAATCGGCTTCAAAAAGAAGGAGATTATCAATTCGATGTGTATGTATGTATTGTCAGAATTGCCTAGTTTTTTGAATATGTTAGTCTATACCAGCTTCTAAACTGCCCCGCACCACAAAATTGTGGAATGAGTTGCCGCATGCAGTATTTTCGGACAAATACGACCTGCAGACCTTCAAGGAAAGAGCGTATTCCCATTTAAAAGGCCGGCAAAGCATTTTGTAGCTCCTCTGGTGTTGCAAATGTCCATGGGCGGCAGTATTCACTTACCATCAGGAGATCTGTCAGCTCGTTTGCCACCTATCTTATCTAAAAAACACATGTGCCAAATTTCAAAAGTGTATGTAGGAAATTTCTTAGATCACACAATTAACACACCAACCTCAAAAAGTTTTATTTCATATTTTTTAGTTAATTTCCTTTTTTTGAAGGCGATTTAATTTTTTTTTTAATTATTCTTAATATTGCTTTTAATTTTATTTTATTTCGTAATTTTGTTACGTAAGCATTTCAATTCACAAGTAGGTATGGGTATGGGTAATGCAATTCATTTTTAATGTGATTTTCCATTTTGTTAGAGTATAAATGTAAATCAAGTTTCCATACGGTTATTTTAAATAAATGCATTATTAATTACATAATAAAACTCTGTCGTGTATAATACATTAAAGTTTACGTAATAAAATTACGTACAAGATAATTAAAAACATTATTATTCAGCGTAATAAAATTGTGGGCGAATATAATCGTATTGCATATGATATTGCATTTTTTTTAATATTACAAATTTAAGTTACCTAATTTTGTAATGTTTTTAACCAAAAAAAAAAAAAAAATATTAAGGCATACCTATTAAAATTGGCTATTAGACAAAAACAAAAAACCAAAAACTTACGAGTGCTTTTAGATACCTACAAATGCTATGCGAATGTTGAGATGGCGACTGATAGGCGAGAATGGAAGAGGAGGACACGTTGTGCCGACCCCACATAAAGTGGGACCAGGGCAGGGAGAAGAAGACATCTTCGGTGGATTCAAGTTTGTCCTGATTGGAACTGGCATTCAAGGCATTTATTCAAAGAAACGCTGTCAAAATTATTTAAGATATTTAGTATATTTTTTAGACTTTAGAACTTAACTTATAATTATTTGTTCACTTAACTTAAACTTAAAATTTGTTATTTGGTTATTTAAATTTTGAATTTATTTTGTGGATGTAAGCATCCAGGCGCCCGAACTTTTAATTGTTAAACTTATTAGTCACTTAGCTTAGTAATTTAATTTAATATATTTGTAATATAAAAAGTCCACAAATGGCATCCGGCGCACTGCACGTAACTTAACAAATTGGTAAGATTTCTTTTCATATTATTTTCATCCAACTCTATCGATAGTTTATTTGGTTGTGGGATTATATTTTTTTATTAATTCCCATCATCCCCAACATAAAATTAAATATTTTTTTAAACCATTTTTTTATATTATTGTGCCGATAGTCATTAAAGCGAATGACCTTATGGTCAAGAGCGTCGACCAACAGCTTAAGAGGCTCTCGTTAGGCAGCTGGATCAAGAGCCACTGGTTGGCCTCTGTATTTTATATTTTTAAATGTATATTTTTATATTTCTATATTTAAAAATGTAATTTTATGAGTTTGAAATGAAATAAAAAATAAATTATTATATATTAAATTTATTGACATGTGATAGCTTAAACCTAACAATTTTTTATAAACGACAGACAGCAAAGTCGCTATAATATTATATTATTATAACTCAGCAAAGCATTTGGCTACCCCGACCACTGCTTCTATTGAGTAGGCCAATAATATGACATTTAATAAATTGATTCTGAATTACAGTGGGGCCCTCAAATCGAAAAATTGGTGGGGAAATACTTACTTCTGCTACTTAGTTTTTGCAATAAAAAAAAGAAAGAAAATTAACTGACATTGAGACGGCTCGCTTAGTTGTCGTACCACCTTCAGTTGACAGTCGTGAAACTTGTAATGTGCAAGGTACACGCAAACATTGCATTCATGAGAGTTATTTTGTATAAAAATCAAGTTATAAAGACAAATATCATGAACCAGATAATCGTACAATCTGTAGGTATGTGATATAAATTCATTACCATGTCAAGTCAAGGTCAAATATCAAAGGAAATGCGAAAAATGTAAAGGGAAGCTCAATTATGATACAACCACGATCGCAAAAGAAAAAGTTTTGAAATAACCACAAAGGGTCAGATATTAACGAGAAAGACGGAAGAAAAGTTAAAATCAACAAGAACATAAATATATAAAATCACTGCTGAAGATTTGATTCAACAATATGAAGATGAGTTAAAACAATTTAAATTTTAAATCACACATATTTAACATTAAAAATCAATATAAATCATATCGACAATGTAAAGATGGATTGACAGAAAACGAAATTGCTTTACATATTGACTTTAGCGAAAATTATGCATGTTAGTACCATAAAGAAATGCAGTCAGTGCACTTTGGACGATCATGAAACCAAGTAACTTTGCATACAGCAGTATTATATGACTTAACTTTTAACCAGCCATCATTCGCGCGGGTTGCTATCGGCCCCCACGCATTTTTGAACGTAAAAAAGAATAATAATTTCTTGAGTTATGTATTGGCTCGTCAAGTACCTTCAAGTGACCTTTAAACGCATCGAAACGGGTCGGGACAGGTAGTGTGGCGCGAGCGCTCGCAGTTTGAGGACGTGTCAAAGTTTGCGTGGGGTGGTTACGACACCCCACGAGTGCTCGTGTTACACTTTTGCGGAGGATACTTTATCATCAAGGTATGTGATTTCAACTGTTTTGTAAACATAAATTATTAAGTTGTGTTTTTATTTACTATAAATGTATAATAATGTATTTCTAAGAATACATGTAATGGTTTTGGTTTTCACACACGTCTAATTAGGTATCTTTCTGTGTTTGTACGTGTGTAATATTTTTTCAATTCTTTTTCTTTTCAGATGAGTTGAGAACAGGAGCAAGCGAGATTGGCAGCTTTGTTAGAAGAAGTAATATCGGATAACGAAGATAATGTTGCAGTGGAAATTGATGCCAGCTTGGATGAAGATTTTATTTAAGAATCTGATCATGATTATTTATCAGAACAGGATATTTTATCGGAACAGGGTATTTTATCTGAAGTAGAAGAGACTGAAACTGCGGATCGACAACGAGATGATTACATTGGAAATGACAGAGTAACTAAATGGCACAAAATCAAGGCTCGTACTGCAATTAGAACCCGAGATCACAATATAATTACTGAAGCTCCCGGTCCCAAAGGTAATACCAAAACTTGTAAATCTCCACTTGAATGTTTTCAACTCCTTATTATTGACGACATGATTGCAGAAATTACTAGTTGCACAAATATTTACATCGAAAACATAAGCCATAAATATGTAAGTCAGAGGGATTGCAACAAAACCGATGAAATTGAAGTGAAAGCTCTGAAAGAAAATTGGTTTGCTAATTTTGTCTGGTTTGTGTAAATCCAGCCACAGAAAGCTGAAAAATTTATGGGATGAGTCTAGACTAGTCATATCAATTTTCCACAGAACAATGAGTTATAACCGATTTTCTTTCCTACTGATCTCTACGGTTCGATGATATAAACACTCGTGAGTCGAGAAAATCTAAAGACAGATTTGCTCCAATTAGAAACATTTTTATACAGTTCAACAATCATTGCGGTGACAACTATAGTCTGAATGAGAATTTTACTACAGATGAACAGTTGCTGAAATTTAGAGGACGTTGTATTTTTCAACAATATATTCCAAGTAAGCCAGGGAGGTATGGTTTGAAAAGTTTTGCTTTATGCGATGCAAAGAATTTTTATACGTACCAAAATGAACATAGTTACTTACATAGTCAGCTATAAACCCGGCGACATAGTTATGCGATTATGTGCGTCTATTTTAGGTTCTGGAAGGAATCTTACTTGTGATAATTGGTATTCTAGCATTCCATTAGCAGAAGAATTGTTGAAAAATAAAATCACAATGGTAGGCACATTAAGAAAAAATAAAAAAGAGATACCTGCTGCTTTTGTTGGTCAACGACTTGTTGGAACGTCAATTTTTGGCTTTCATTTCAAATCGCCATTGACTCTGGTGTCTTATTGTCCGAAACAGAAAAAAAATGTACTGCTTATATCCACATTACATGACAATAATGATAACATTATCACAACATCTACAAATGAGCCAGAAATTGTTGTAGGCACATTAAGAAAAAATAAAAAAGAGACACCAGCTGTTTTTTTTGGCCAACGAGTTGTTGGAACGTCAATTTTTGACTTTCATTCTAAATCGCCATTGACACGACACGGCCGACCAAATGTGCGGTAACTACAGTATTTCAAGGATATGTTGACGTTGGCCATTGAGATTTTTCTTTCACATGCTAGATACTTCTGGTATCCATGCTTATGTTATTTACAATTGGAAAATGGTGCAATCGCAATGTAACTTGAAAAAGGAGTTTTAGGGATCATTGGGTTTGAGCATGCTTCAAGGTCACCTTAATTGGATTGGTCACCGAAGGAATGTCACCAACAAAGAAGCAGCGCTGTATAGTTTGTCCACATTCTAAGGACATCAAAAATTGCAGTAACTCGATGTTACTGCAATTTTTGTAAAAAAAACCTTGTGTCAAAAATACATGAAAATAATTTGCAGTTCTTGTTGCGAAAACTAAGAAATGTTTATTTGATTTTGTTACTTCATCCTTATATATTGTTTTTCAATTAAAAGAAATGTTACAAACAAAGAAGTTTCTGAGATGTTTTATTTATTGATATAAAATTATTCATGAGACTCATATTTCTATTGGTCACAGAGAGCACACCAGAATGGTTTAAGAAATCATGCCAGACCAAGTAGAAATAATTATCTTATTATAATAAATGCATTCTTCTTTAGGACAACCACAGTTTACATATAGCATTAAACACATTTACTTTTGTAGAGATTCTGCCATAGTTCTCCTGACTTTTCCACCACACTGCACACAAAAAATGCGGCCGCTTGATCGCAGTGTATTTGTTCCCCTAAAAAACAGTTACGCCCGTAGCACACCTCCGCTGCAGAACTGTAACAGCGGAACCGCAGTAGTTTCGCTCTGTCTTGTCCCGTGTACGAGAAGCGGAACAGTAGCGAAACTGTCTGTTCTAACACATACATCTAACTATTATTTATCTCTTTCTTCTCGCGGTTTCGCCGATCTCATCTAACGCCATTTTGTTGCAGTGACGCATTGTTTTCGCGCGTGTTTGTGAAAATCGACAAAAATAAAACACGGAAATTGTTTTTGTAAAATGGACGTCGATTTTACAGAAAAATTAATTGAAGCGGTCAGAAATAGACCAATTCTTTATTTTTTAAATCAACCCGACTACAAAAATAAAATGAAAAAATTGCAGGCATGGAGAGAAATCGAGAAAGAATTAAATGAGGAAGATATGCATTATTTTGTTAATATAATAAACACAAATTTATTTATACAGGTTGTCCCAGAAAGTGTGGTACAAATCGAACAGGGGTTAAGCGGAGGTTACGTTTAGGTTAGGTTTGCTACCTTCTGACCCTAAAAGTTGTAATCCGATTTTTTGTGGTTTAAAAGTTATATCGATTTTAGTATTTTTCAGAATCTTGCATAGAGATCCACAAAAATGTTAATTAAATAAACTGATCGTTACAGGCTTATTTTTTTTAGAAACCTTGGCTAATTATTTTCCTATTGTTGTCTATCCTTGAGTACTGCTATTTTTTGGTTAGCGAATGTGTATCAATAAATACAATAACAAATAGACCGAGTTTTCTGTTTTATATGAAAAGTTGACGATTTTTAAATGAGTGCTACGGAAAATAATCATAGGAAAAGAAATGACCACGTATCACAAACACTTACTTATTTAATAGAGAATCTTGTGAGGTATTATTTATTTTGTTGTAATTATTAATTTAGAAGTTATAAGTATTTAAAATACAAAGATAATTAGATAAGATAATTTTGGTTAAGTCATACCCTTTATTTTTTAAGCTTCTGAAATAATTAAGTAACCTATTCAGTCTTTAATTATTATGTCAGACCTATTTTGGTCCCTAAGTAGTTAAAAGAACACGAATACGTATGAAAAAAGTTTTAAACAAAAAGATCTAACTTAACATACAACAATGAAGTTTTACTTTTTTTACTTTGGTTAAAAATAAGATTCTGTATCTATTTGACCAGTATTTGTACCCGTGTTTGTACTTTCGTATTGTTGTTAAAACATATTTATTTAAAAATAAACTAGTTGTTCAAACGTAAGTTTATATATAAAATGTCAAATATAATGTTATTGTAACTGGCCAGTAATCAAAAATATAAAAATATTTAAATATTATAAAATTGAACTAAGAACGTCAAAATACAGTATATAAGGAAACAATTTAGTAAAATAAAATCAGTTTTGCAATCGAGCGCCTGGCCTTTCATTAGTAAAGTAATAAATAGAAAAAATATAAATTTAAGTTCAACTGTGAGTTGAACAGTTATTTTTTGCACAATACAAGTTTAATGGCATATAATATAGACATGCGGATCTTCTACTATAAGAGTGGATCATAAGTTATTCTCACAGAACGGAGATCACGTCTGAAGTCTACAGCCTCCAACAATGTTCACAACGACCTCGGTAAGTGTCAATAATTCACTATTAAAATGCTTATTATTTATTCACTTTATGAAATAAAGACATCATGAGGGTTAACTAAGTCGATTATAATAAGCCGGGATATAATTCAATTATTATTGCAAATAATAAATGGGTATTTTAATTTGGTTTGTTAAAATAGTTTTGTGTTAAGATTAATTGGATTAATTAAATTAATTATTAAGGTTAAGTGTTCATTTTTATATTATTAGAGGTTTCATTGTAGATACTGTTTCTGTTTAATTTTTGATATGCATTTTTTTATCGTGAATAGGCAAGCAATTATGACGCGTAGGATGGTACGTCACACGTGCTTGCCTAGAAAATGCCAATTCACTCTTCCCTTGAAGGCACTATAAGAGGAGGGAACACTGATGCTGGAAGTGCGTTCCAAATCTTTGCGATTCGTAGTATAAAAGTTGATGCAAAGCTTTTTGTTCGTGTTGGTGGAACTCAACGATAATAAATAAGAAATTAAATAAAGAACACTTATTGACAGAGATTCATTGTAATATTCCGCGCCACCAGGAAATAATAGACAGAACATTATTCACGCTTCGAACTATATCCAAAGCCTCTCCGCGACTGTTCGTGCGAATATTAACTAACTTTTCCTTATAAAACAATCTTGAGCAAAGTTTCGACTGGGACAGAACTGACTTACACACGTAACACGTATTAAATCAGTTTCTCTCGGACTAAATTTTGATGTTAGTTAATGTTATTTCAAAACATTTTCATGTTTTATTACCTGTATGAAATTGAAAACCAATGTCAGATAAAGGCACCTAATTTCGCGGTAGGTATTTTGAAAATGCCACTTAACTCCGAGGTATTCGAAGAAACGGTTTAATCTATAAATTCAAAATTTTATTAAATTTTACAAAGGTTTAATTTATTTAATAACCTTTTTAAAATTAAAAAAAAAAAAATAGTACAATGATTTGTAAGCTTGTTAATCCAAAGTACTTCACATCAATTATTTATTATATAATTTTACATGTCATTTCGTAATATTAAATATAGTTTGCAAAACTGCAACAGAGATCAAAGCCATTTCAAATGCTCCGTTGACTCGGATGCGTTCAATGAATCAGAACTCGCTATTAATTTAATTCTTCTGCACGAGAGCACTCGTAAGATTTAAATAATACAAATATTTATCTAATATTTGACTTTTGTCAAATTTATTTTAAATCAAATCAAATAATTTATTTCAGGCATACCTAACCCATTGTAAGGTACATTGTGTGTTGATTATATTGTTAAATTTTAAATTTTACTAAAATTTCCATTATAAAACAAAAATATATATAAAAAGATAATAATTTTAATTCCTTTGAACAGTATAAAGAGTCTAAATATAATTTCAAAGTTTTCTCACCGGCATTGCTACTGGTACATGTCTATTATAA
>DVXP01000485.1:0-20147 GCA_018235645.1 Junonia grisea | reverse complement strand
TTATACAAGTCAGTACTTGGAGCACTACATGCGCGTTGACAGGCATATTAATTTTTTAACTATTTATTTTATAGACATCCCTAAATAAACGCGAGCGAAGCCGCGGGTAACAGCTAGTCTAGTAATATATTTATGAATTGAAGTCGGTTGAACTTTTCTATGAAAGCATAATTAACAAAACTAAATCAGCACCTTTATAACATTAGTTAGTTTATAGGTGTTTAACTACAAAGTCGGTGAACCATTAATTAGCGATCTCGGTTCATTTATAGCTTCATGTTACTTGAAGATTTTATAAGAGCACTTAAAGTTTCTAGCGGCTACGCATGCATGGATGCTATCAGTTTCAAGTCGTTACGAACTTTCGTTATTAAATTTTGTTACACGTTTAATGTAATTAAATTACTAATTGACTGGAAATATGTTAATTTCTTAGTAGCTTCAGACAAATTTATGATGGTACATTTGGTTATTATTTTTGGAATTGAGCCCTTTACGTAATACAATTTAACAATACTTAATACTATAATACACTTTCAAATTCTAAATATTTTAGTAAGTTTAAATATTATTTCGAAAACTAAACTAGATTTATGCACACCAAAAACATTAACAGCCTACCTACATTAGATACCTACAGCTCCAAATACATACCTGTATACAAAAACAAAATATATTATTCACACTGTACCTTCAATTCACTTAGCGGGATTATTACATGCCTACTCATTGGTCTTAAGATGTAATACGTACCTTAATTTCCTAAAACTCTCAGAAACGCCGATTTCTTCTGAACATCTACTAAATTAATCTGACCTAAGGATCCGTAGAACCTTAGCATCAAAGCTACTGCTAAATAATTCTGTACATAAAATAGTCAGGCGCCTAGAGAGGACAATCGTTGCTGGATGTATCATTCATGCGTCAATTTGCGCCTTTATTTGACCTTAGTAACATACAGAAATTTAGATTGTATTGCATTTGTCGGATTGTTTTATTCATTGATACTAAAGTGAATGGTTGCTTATTTAACTGTTGCATGTGGTTCAATAAGGTTGTTTTTTTATATAAGTATTTTATTTAATCAAAATGAATATTGATGGAATGGAACATTAAGATTTAAACGCAGTTCATGAACTCGAGGAATTTCTATTAAAATCGTAATTTAATGAAATAAAAACCGAGGTCAAAACCAGAATAAAATATAAATTTACAGTCCTACTTAGAAAACTACTAATAACGTTACTATTTCAAACAAAGCTTACAGAAAACAAGAAAATGTGTTCCGTCCTTTCGAATCCTCAAATGCAACAACATGTATCTTATAAAGGAATCTTATTTTAATCTTCACGTAAATAAAGTACCGTAAAAAGGCAACCATGTCTTAATAGATAATACCCACATACATAAAGTGGCATTCACTAAAGCCGGCAATAATAAATGGGTGACACTAATTGGACAGCGATTTTCGTTGGCGTTGGCTCATGAAATTTCTTTAAAAATTTTCACCCAAAACTTTTAGGCATTCGACACTTATTACGGCGAATTTTCGAGACCTTAAAAATTTGTCGTGAAATATTGTGAGCGTTGATGCCGAGGAAAGCGCTTTTCTATAGGCGATAGAGTAGTGCTCGTTTTTCTTACGTTTTAAGAATTTTTAAAACATTCTTGTAGTGTATTTTGTGAGTTTACTTTGATGGTTATGTATGAAATATGTCTATTTTATTTATCTTACAGTAATTCTTTTGTTTTTGACATCCGTGATGCTTATTCCCTAGTTGATGAATGTAAAAAAATGTAACCTTAGGCTCAAAATACATTAGCTTATAACAAACACATCTATAGTTTTATAACATCCTTGAATCTGTTTTAGGCTTATGCATAATATAAAAAAAAGTCTCTATTCCGAATATAATTGAAATCCTCCTGCAACATTTATAGATACAAAAATATAAAATTTAGCTTTTATTATTTTGGTTCTATCGAAACATTTCCTAATTTGTTTTATTTTGATAGCATGGTTATTCGACCGCAGCGTTCACCCACTAATCAGGTTCAGAAGGATTTAGGTCACCTTTTATGCATTTTTAATAAAACTTCTTATCTTAAGGAATAACAATTACTAGTTATAGGCAAAACCATGCAATAAAAAGCATTCACGGATCACAAAGACACGAAATTTTAAAATTGCTGTCTACTATTATCAGGGGTTTTATTTTTAAATTGTTAAAATTTTAAAGAATTTATTTCGAAGTTATATCTCCAATTCTTTTACAACCTGTCAGAAACGCATTCGCTCTGCGGCCAGACTATAAATAAATTAACTTTACTCATGTTACCAAAACTTCAACGTAAAAAAAACGTAACACAGCCTGTACATATCCCACTGCTGGGCATAGGCCTCTTCTCCTATTAGGAAGAAGGTAGAATCATATGTGAATCATATGTAGAAGGTAAGAATCATATTATGTGATTATATATTCAGCCATGAGTTTCCAGTTCGCGCGAACTATGCAGTGTTATAAACAATTTAATTAGTTCCAACTTCGACATTCGCGACAACTTCGTTCGCATTCTAAACTTTGTGTATAAGCGCTGGAAGTAAAGCAAGGTGGCGTTAATAATATCATTGTCTGTGTTAAATAAGGATTTAAACTTCGTAAGCCGATCGAATACAACTTTAACGCTTGATTGTCCGCGCTATAAGTTTTGAGGTGTACTATTTGATGTAAATATTAGATTTTTAGCTTCTATATAGTAACTCTTACTTTTTTCGGGGATAAAAACTGTTCATAAGAATATAGAAACTAGCTCCTTTACTTATATTTTCACTTCGTCTGCTTCAAATACTTTGCTTTATAGAATACGAGCTATTGTGTCCACAGTCACTACACACTTGTATTCATCCGACTGAATATTCTCTAACTTTTCCTGAGAATATCTTTAAATCCGCAGATAAGTTATACTTAAGGTTATAATTATATATGCTTGTAAAACACTAATATAATTCCACAAATGCGTCATTGGACTTGGAGTCCTCTATACTTATATTATAAAGGGGAAATATTTGTTTGTTTGTTTGTTTGTTTGTATTGAATAGGCTCCGAAACTACTAGACCGATTTGAAAAATTCTTTCACTATTGGGAAGCTACGCTATCTCCAGTGAACATTTAAAACTTTAATATAGCCTATATTAAATTTTTAAAAAGTTGGGGATTACCGTGCGAAGCCGGGCCGGTCTGCTAGTTTGTTATAGTTACCTATCCCTTTAAATCGTAGAAAATAAGTTATCAAATAAATATATTATCTGAGTTTTTAAAATTCCATTAATCCAGAATTTAATTACAAGAGAGATTTCGTACATCTGGAAATGCGTTTCGAATTTTTTTTTTTTCAGAACGTAATTTATGACGTTAGCGTAATGGTGGATTGCTTTTGATGTACTCATTGTTCTGTATTGCTATTAGAAATGCAAATTGATTTTGATTTAAATTTTGAAGTGCATGTGCCATATATTAAAAATTGAGGTTTCTTCATTTTACAATGAAAAAATGTTTCTTGTATACAATATTAAAACTGAAGAAGTTTAATGCACTTTTGAGGCGTAAAATAAACTTTAAACTTTTTTACCTACGTATAGTATTTCATTGTACTGGAGAAAAATATTTTGTTACAAGATTCAAGAATCCAAATGTTCACTGTAACACTAAAAATTACAAATTCGCATGCGATATAAAAATGCAATGCAATATGCAATGCATTGCCTATTCCATTTCTATTATCATTCATGGCCCGCTAGCCAACAACAGAGACCTATTACGTTTATATTTTCCTTTCTATGTAGGTTGTCAATACGCGTAATGACGTAGCCGATAAGGCGACGGAGCGCACGTGAGCCAGTCACCCAGCAGCGTATTTACTCACAGCAATGCTGAGCAAACAGCCCGATACATAGTCTACACATATACTAAACATTACCTTTGCTTACTCGACCGGAATATTCAGAGTCGACAAACAGTCGGGATGTTAGAGAAGCTAACAGCGGCAAATATTTGAGTGATTGCCTGCATATATGACGGTTTGTTGAAGCGAACCTTTATACTGACCGGTTTGTTCGGCTACGCACAATGTTTACGATCGCGTTTTGTCTACGAGTACCATTTTAGATGAAATAGATAGGTAGTTTTGTTTATGCGCTCTTCCATCCAAACTACTATGTGGTTTTTGTGGTGTTGTGTAATGTTTTAGGCTTTTTCGTTATTGTTAGTTTCAATTAAGTGAAACGAAGTAACGTGATTAATATCGTTCACTAGTGAAAGAATAATGTAATCTTTAATTTGACAAAAAAACTCTAGTTAACCTACTTGGCGAAACTGAAAGCGTATTTACAAATTAGACTGCAATAAATATACGAATAAATACATATTCCTTCAACGTTTAATAGTATTTACATGAAGACTGCACAAACGATTTTTTATGAATTTATTCAGTCGGGAAGACGCAGTCGCATTTCAACCCAAAAATTCTCTCCAAGAAAATTGCAGAGCAAGTCAGTTGCAGTAAATATTTGAATTGTAGAGCGGGATTGGTTTGCTTTCTACGTATTCAAAGGCAGTGTTTACATCGAAATATAAAAATTCTTCACGATCTGAGAGTCAGTCGATTTACTAGTGCTGCTCAGAGACTTTGGGAATTAAAGGATCGATAGGTAACGAATTTTTATAAGCTATCCGATATTCTATTGACTCGAGTTTTTTTATATATTTGAACGACTGAATATAAACGGTAAGTTTTATTTTTAAATCGCGATTAAAAATTTTATATTTTATTACAATTTTATTTCGACGTTAAATGCATCTTTCACGAATTTACTTGCAACAGATTATAAAATCTATTTATTGAGTCTTTACATAAAATGTAATTGAATTAAACAGCCGCTACATTATCATACGCAAATAAGTGAACATCATATATCATTATAAATAATTGTACATGTTCAATGAACCGTAGGTGATCTATAAAAAGCTTTTGACAGATTTATTCGTGATTAATGCCGAATATCGCTGAAAACATGGCGACAAAATTACTGCGTTAAATTACATTTCCAATATAATTTTGTACATCTCGAAATGCGTTTCGTGAATTTATTTTATTCCTGGACGTAATTTATGACGTTAGCGTAATGGCGGATTGCTTTCGATGTACTCGTTGTTTTGTATTGCTATTTGAAATGCAATTGAATTTTGATTAAAATTTTGAAGTGCATGTGCCATATTGTGAAAATTGAGATGTCTCCATTTTATACTAAAAATGTTTCTTATATACAATATTAAATCTTTAAATGCACTTTTGAGGAGTAAAATAAACTTGAAACTATAAATACTTATTGTATTTCATTATACCGGGGAAAGATATTTTGTTACCCTATTTTCTGGTAGCGTAGTAAATGGCTAATTAGTGTTAATTAGTAAATATTATACGTGACCAATAAAATATACTTTCTTCTAATTCCAAATGGACACGACAGGACTTCTGCTTTCCTCAAGCTAATGCAGGTAACGTATCTGTAAATTTATTTCACTCACCCGAGGATCGATCCCTGGTTCCAAGAACTGAAGCTATCTGAGGCCGTTCCTCATTAATGACAAGTTCAGCCTGTTCGCTGTAAACGGAATGGACAGTGGAGATGCACGTCAGCCTCAGCTGGCCTCGCTCGAAGCTGTCAGGCCTCACCATGAATGACAGCTGGCTTATTGACGCCACCTACAAGAAAATATTTATTTGTAGGTTTTTTTAGAAATTAATATTTATTAATAGATGGATATTTATGGGTTAACTAACCTACTTTAACTGGAACCGGTGATTTTAATAAAATGAAACCTATTTCAAATTCAATGTGTTACAGTAGATATAATAATAATTATTTCACGGTTTAATACCAAATTGGAAGGCTTATGTTTGTCACAATATAAGTACTCGGAAACCTTGTTCATTGTTTTAAACTTCAAGTAAGTTAAGTTGCGATCTATCCAGTGGTTTCAATAACTTTAATATTCAATTTGCTTAAGTTTATAATATTATAAGTAATACTAGTTAGTGGGGATTTTGGATTTCCGTTAATATTGAAATTTCCGGTTTACCTTCTTAGATGACGGCATTGTGGGCGCCGGATCTGTGACTTCGTCGTCTGAAACTCCATCCTGACTCCTTGGTGTTGGAAACAGGACTAAATCCTGACTTGGAAGGATTTCACTGTCCTGTAACAAAACGCATGCATGTCTTAGTTTGTATGCGACTTCAATAGCTTCAATACTTAGAGTGCTGTACGGTTAAAATTCTACAGTACTAGAATACAATACATTTTTGTACCACAAGTTATTTTGTGTTTGAAGTACGTATTACATACGTAACGTAGTACGTATTTACGTTATTAGTGTTTATTAAAGTTTACGAGTCTACTTTAAAAATTCGCTGAATTTGTACTTTAATATTTCTTTTAAAGAGTTACAGAAATGGTAAGAAAAAGAATTGGTGACTCATCTTCATGTTTTTATAACTCTATAATTTATAAAAAACTATAAGAATACAAACTGATTTAGCCTTTAGATGAAGCCGAAAAAATCCTCCCAAATCTCATCTTCAAAGGAAGATGCTACTTAATTTGAACAAAATCAAAAGGTTCAGATCTTTCCTGGGCTATCGTGATAATTTTATGACCACTCATCGTTTCCTCAACAATAAGAACATTACCGCCTTAATGAATATGTTCAAGAAACCGAAATGATCGAGAGTGAAAACATCGTTTGTTAGCACGATCATTAATCAACGTCTCGGACCAATTAGAGTATAATAATTGTTCCGCGAATCTCGATTTTCCGAGTATGCCGTAACATGAATTAGTTATGCCGATCCTCAAATTACTTTCGGCTATTGTTTATGTTTTTAGATTTTAACGTTTCAACGTTAACGTGATTGATAGATGATTGAAGTTCGTTAAGAAAACAGACTGGTTCCAAATTAAATACTCTATTAAGTAAATATTTACAATCTACTTCTATTACTTTGATAAGTTTTCGTCCTTGAAGATAAAATATAAAGTGTTTTTGTTTTTACATTTTATGTATGTAACTCGAAAAGAAAATCTATTTCTAAGTATTATAAGGGTTTTACCTGTACAGTATCCACGAACGGCCCAAAAGCCTTCCACGGACTGAAGATGATGTTGCTGTTCTCGTCACCAGGAGCTGCGGTGCTCCGACTTGGTTGCGGCAGATCGATGGAAATCGCCGGGCTCGGCAGAATCCGCTGCTGTATTATTGGCTTGCCTTGGATCTGTAACAAAGTCTATCATCATACCATCTGCTTCATTTCAAATTCAGTGTTTGAATATAGCGAATGTCTTCAAATTTTCTTCAACTATTCTAATTATTATGACATAGGAGGTTAACAGTTTTGTAAACCTCTTATGTCCTATACAAATAGCAGACCTATGTGAAGAGGCTGAAACATTTGTTTACATATAAATAAGTAATGTACGTTTATATATTGAATAAGATAGGTTGGATATAATTTACAAAAAATACGTTATAATTATTTATTAAAGATGCTGTAAACGTAAATAATTCCGATTTCATTTTCATTTTATGACTATTTTAAGGGTTATTGCACTATACATGATGGTATAGGATACAGGTTAGGTTAGGATTAGGTTTGTATCCTATACCATAATTTTAATTAAAATTATAATCAAAAAGTGTCATAGTAATCTAACACACAAACGTTTCTTTACAATCTTTTTGAATTTTGCTTCAGACGCAGTTTTAACAATAGGTAGCATTCTATCAAGGTAACGTATATATTTCATGCCCTATATTACCTACAATTGTTTCCAATACTAAAAGGTAAAACCATTAATTTTTCCATTTTATACAAAAAATATTTTCTTATACAAAATGTATAAATTAGATTCAAGGTTAGGATAATATTATCATTAATTGCAATTTCCTCATAAAATACATGTCCATTTGAGGCACATGTCCGAGCTCAAATAACAAGGAAATCGAAGCGGGACAAATAATATATGAGGACGTTACAAAATTCCATTACAGCTAAGACTCTCGGGACGTTGGACGAATTGTTTCTCTTATTTTAGAAAAATAGTGAGTACAGACTGCGTGAGAGATTGAGAGTATTTATGGTTACTTAGTTTGAAAGCCTCGAAATTTGTTCCGCCATTAGTTGATTAATTTGATGAATCTATGTCAGATTTTTGATATTAAAAGATTCAGTGCTTTGAGAATTGGATCGGTGAATAAAAGAGGGATTTTATTAGATTTCAAAAGTAATATACATAAACGTGAAACAAGATATTACAATTTTTTTTTTTTTTTTGGTAAAGTAACAGGCAAGCATCCCACTGGAAAACAAAGGACTATTTTACTTTTAAGGACAAAGTTATGGAGCTTATGGAGCATTACACGCAGGTTTTTTCACGATGTTTTTCTTCACCGCCAAGCACGAGGTTCATTTTACCATTAATTTAGCATATGAAAACTGCGGTGCTAGCCAGGGTTAACCATTTTGATTTTGATCCACCATCTCTAAAATAATTCATAACTCGGCTCACTATACAATACTTCTTTGCAACGATGTAAATAATATTAGGGATGCTTACTTTTATAACTGTAATCAACAATTAGTCTCCACAGATTTTGGATCGACGTATTTCAGCACAAGTTCATTTAGTTTTTTTTTTTTAATAAAACTAAAATTGATTGGCGAATTGTCCACAACATTCGTTGCTTTGAAAGCGCGCAGCAAATTAATTGCATTCGCAATGTAGCTAACATTGCATGGGCTGTACTAACTAGGGAACATGGTAACAGCGTGGCGTGTATGTGAACGTGTGGGGAAACTATCGGATATCCGAAATAAAAATCCGTCACCGTAACAGAATTAGTTATGAAAGTTTCAGATAATTTCGATTATTGCAAAGTCTAAACGAAATGCAGTATTATGCTTATATACTGGTTTTTGTTTAACCAGCATTTTACTTTTAAACTTCAAAAACACTAAAATATCCGTAACATACATTATCTAATACTACCGGGTGATCCGAAATTATTACATAAGCGTAACTAAATCTGTAAACGTTTTTTTTTGTATCCGTATCCGAAACTTCATAATTCATAGCATTCCTAAACCACAATCACACAATATTGTAACCCCATGTCGTATACACGCGTATACGATTTTTATTATTATAAAGCTTTTGGAATGGCTGGATGGAATGGAAAAATATTTTAAATACTTTTTAATATAATAAGTTGCTTTAGTTTCAGTTGTTCAGTATCGTCTGAAGTGTTTTATATGTAAGTAGGCATATTGTTTCAAATGGACTACCCGTAAAAATCCAGAAGGTAGATAATGCCAATAAAAATTATAGGGGGTTAAAATTAATAAGCTAGCCACAAAGTAAGTTCGAGACTTGTGTTATGGGATACTAACTCAACGATACTAGATTTATAATAGATACATATATAGATACATATTAAAAAACCCAGGTCAGTCAAGAAAAGATCGTTTTCCATCATGATCTGGCCGGGGATCGAAACCGGAGTCTCCACGTCGCAGGCAGGCGTGTTGACCGCTGCGCCACGGAGGTCGTCAAATTAGTTAGTCAGATGCTAAAACAAATAAGAACAAAATCTAAAAACATTCTCAACTCATACATACATATTCTAACATTTCACAAATCCAACGTTTCCTAGAAACATTCAGTATCAAGAAACGGTTTCACAAAACACAAGTACATAAGAAAGGAATTTAATTTTAATTAAACTCTCATTAAGATTTACAACATATGTTTCGATATATCTCAAAAAACTAAGCAAATACAACATACAATTTACGTTTCGCCAATTTTACTCAATCCTTTGCATAAAATAATTGATTGGAATGCAAATTTTGTAACGTAAATCCAATTTACATAGTAACAGTTTACTTCAACTTATGAAACCGCGAAATGATGACACGGACCAATTTAAATATGGTTACTAAACTACGAAATGAATTTCACACATTATTAGCTTTAACGATTTTATATTACGAGTTGATTAATAGCAAGAACCAATAATAACTGACAACGCAACTTGTTGGGACTAGTGTGAAATACCTGTATCATATACTCGTAAGTATGGCTAGCGTTATAAGTTTCCTTAGCGACTTACAATATATTAAAAAAATGCTTATTATTTTACATCTGAAAGAAATTACTGTCAATGAATTTTGACTTGACAATTATTAACTTAAATTAACTTAATTATTGACTTAAAGCTTACGGATGGTTAGCAATTAAAAGATTATTTGTTTAATATTAATAATTATAGTCAGATTTATTAGATTATTTGCTTAGTTAAACGATAACATACCTGAAAATGTTTAGATAGCCCATTTATTAAGGAAAGTTATAAAGCAACGTACCCTAAATAAGTAGACTTTTATTGATGCTAGATTAGTCGTGAGTACTTTCCACGACCAAACTACAAGGCAACCCAAATTTATTTGTAATGTCATCAAAGGTGACGAATGTCATAATCAAATAAAACATGATCACAAAACACTCATATCAACAAGATGGATATTTCACTCGACTATGTCATCACTATCTTAAAACCATTAGAAAACATTAGTAACGATAAATCGCAAATCATCTGGCAAGAAACTGGAATGTTTGCGAAACAAACAATCTCTCTCGTTCCATCTCGCATAATTTAGAAATTGGATGTTATGGTGAACGACGAGCCTAAACACTTACCGCGGAAAAGCGAAAACGATCGATCACATTTCTGACGCAATCGGTTGAAGGAAGTGTTATGTGAATATGGTGATAATGTACCGTTAGATTATTAGATCACCGCTAATTCTCTGGCAGCCGAAAATTAATTTCTCTCATTTATATTTAAATGACAGCCATCGGCCCTTATTACTAAATTGTTGCTAAAGTCGATATTAATATTCAACTCAAATTAAGTTTATGTGAATGATATTTCATATGTTATAGTAGTGTCGAAATATGTTAATTCGTTGGATTATCACAGATGTTTTAAATTAATCATGTTTAGGTCAAATTGGTTTAATAAAAGCATAATAATTCATTTCGATTTTGACATAATCACCTGCCTAAAACTATGCTAATTTATAAAACTAAGAATTTTGCTATAGAGTAAGTATTATAAAACATCCGTCTTCCACTACTATAAACGATAAAATATCTATAAATTTCACTCAATTTGCTTCGAACCAAAATTCTACGAGACTCATTTACAATTTGCAAACCCTGACCTTTCCCTAAACTACAACTTTTCATCATCAAAACAATACTCATTCTCACTACCAGACCAGTTATCTAGACGATAAATTATGTCAGAATCCAATAGACCATAAAATGAACATTGTGAGTGACATGACCTTAAAAAATATCCCAACCCATTTCCAATACTAAGTCATGGCTGAATCACTGGAACAGTTTCGTCACAAACGAGGTGTATTGTTCATTTGAACTTTGGTTCGGCATTTAGCGAACTATTGCGGTAGATCGGAACGGATGATTAGCTTGTACTGATGCCGTTTCCACCTATATCTGTTTACTTAAAATGTGACTTTACAGTGTGGAAATCTTACGTGTAACAACCTTATAAACAATGATGTATCGTCTAGGTTGACCTAAATTTCAAACTAGTTCTTGAAATTTATAAAGGCTGGATAGACGTTTATTAGTCTGATACCTGAATGAAAGGGACTACAGGCTAGATAATTGCACAACTTTCTTAACCAATTCATATATACTACGGTTAATATACTGCCTCACAAATTGCAGTTTCCACATCACGTACAAGCAACCATATCAATATCTACGAACACACCATCTGGTGTTGCGAATGCGCCGAATCAAATCGAACAATGATCCAAGTCGATCAACACTTACCGACCGTGAACTTTTATAACGTGTCGGGAAACAGCTATCATCACATTTAACTCCCCTCTCAATTTAACGAAACCAACGAGCATGAAACGCAATCTCATCAACTAAAATTAACTAATTACCGTATTATATTCAAGAAATTAAAACAAAATAACAAACCTCATTCACTAAATACATTTCATATCGTATCATAACACTGAATGACTTTACAATTAAACACAAACAGCAAAGCGAGAACAATTGAACAATGGGCATAATATAAAATATTTATAATCAATGCATATTGAGCGTGGAAAGCGCGAATTTCGCCAAAGCAATTGAACAATGGCTGACCACTTTCTTCTGACCGTGAACGATGGTTGCGCTAGTGTGTCAGGGGGTCGCCATCGCTATGGACATCACGTTGCCATAGGAGATGAGCTGATGCACGCGGTGAAAGTGAATTCGAACTACACTATGTATTGTAGACGTTAGAATATATAGAATGAGGAAAATAGTATCGTTTCATTTGCATTATCTATAGATATAAATAACAGAGACTTAGTATCATAAATCGACGCGGTATCCCTGAAACCATAACATCAAGAGATTTGAAATTTGGCAGGAATATTCGTTCTGCAATATAGTGATCCACTGAAAACCGATTTAACAAAATTCCACTCCTAGAGAAATAAACAGGGAGAATTATGGCACGATTGCATGCAAATTGTGAGAGAAGCCGCGGGCAACAGCTAGTGTTTGCATAAATCATTCGTTAATTTCTTGTTCCTTTGATGGTAATGATAACGAGATTGTTATGTGCATGAATAATGGTCACATTACTTCGGTTATGGACGCGAATTAGTGTAGATGGGATCATAATAATTCACATCACGCAAGTGGCGTAATGGTGATGAGCAATAAGGTGAAAGTAAATTCGTACTATGATACCCATTGAGAACTAGAAAAATTGGTTTAAGCTTCTTTAATGCATAACAATGGCTTAGATGATGAACAAGTTACGAAACTTCATTTACGAAAACCGTATTAAGAGTTATTGACTGGTTGGTTGAAAGAGTGGACACCTCAATATAATCATTAAGGACGCTAACATGCAGAAAAATATTATTTCCATAAATTATAATTATCTTGTTCGACACAACAAAAACTAGGGCCGTAATTATTATCCAATCCTTGACTCTATTGACATCCACATTCCGAAATGTAATCACTCTTGTAATAAAATTATTTTGAAGCTAGATACACCTAATAATAACTTGTTATTCATCACAGCATGACTTTGAAGGATCCATTAAAATTAATTGTATGGACAAAAATTGGCTATAAATTATTCATAGGAGACAAAAATTAATATTAATGTTCAAAAACCTAATCATTAGGTATATGTAAAATTTTTAATTTATTCAAAGCTATTATCATAGGCCTGTAAAAAATACTAATTACCTTCAAGATATACTTATGTATTTAGAACAGAACTCTTAAACCAATTTTTATATACTGATCGACAGAAGCGAAGGTTTTGTTTTAAGGTTGTTTTATTTTCTAAAAATTTGAAGCAAAATCTAGAGCGGAATCGGTAAGTGGATCGAACAAGAAGCCCATACCCTGAATCCGGTTCGGTTAAACATCACTTACATTGAAGACACGTAAACAGTGATGAATTGACGATCACGCCGCATTGAAAGTAAACGACGGAGAATTCTTGAATTATTCATAGTACGACGAGACAAGAGATGGACGAAGTGGAATACATAGAAAAATCATTTATTGATTCATTCAAATTCCTTAAGTGTAACATTAATAAAACATACATTGGACAAATCATATTTTATTCCATTTTATTGATTTTCACACTAATTTATATTTAAAAAAAGCTATGATTTGTACCATAGAGCATAAAACAAAAACAAAATACCACCAAAACAGAAAAGTAAAAGTATTTATGCAAATTTCAAACCATACATACCTACACGTGAAAGTTAGAATCGTACAAAGTTGTAACACAATAAAACTAAATAAGGCAATCATCGAAACGAAATCGTAGCTATCAAGCATTCATCAACAGAACCTAATCACAATAACAAAGAGAGTACAAGTGTGAACAATGCAAACGTTAATGCCATTAAAAATTCTGAAGGGAAAAAAATAAAAACAACAACACGTGCGCTCAGTCAATCAATCGTTGAGTCGAAGCGGAAACAAAATGCCGGATCTATCGGCGGTTACATCACAGCACTAACCCCAATTATCGTACTAATTGACATTTCATGTCACTTTGCTTGTCCCATTTTCACTTCACTTGTTTTCGCTACTAGTATTGACATTTCACAAGACAAACCGCATTAATTGCTTTTAAGGCAAGCGCATGTTGATGTTATTCAACCGACTTCAAAAAGGTGAAGTGCTGTTGTACGTATTTTTATTTTAGTTAATTTGGGTGCTACTACATTTACTTTGATCGTTACATTGCTTAGAACAAATTTGAATGAAAAGGAAATAAAATTGATAAATTAAATAATAAAAATATAAATATGTGTGTTTTGAGAATTGTACCTATTGTTTTTAAGGTTAAATTTTAAATGAAAATAAGAAATATTGCAAAGTAATTTAAAGATCGTACGAAATCAAAAGAAATCCGTACATGTAAAATTTCAACAGTCATTTTGTAATCACCTGAGAAATTTCATGCACATATTTAATGCAATAAATATATTAACATCAATGATGATATTATACCAACGTATATATTTAGCGATCAAAGTGTAGTAATAAATGGAAATGAGAAACTTAATGCAATATTGCTTCGGTTAAAAAAACTGCATTTCACACATCTTTTAAACACGCGATACAATATTAGCCAAATAGCGTGAGTGATGTTTATGCAATAGGCAACAAAGTAGAAGTTGTAAATGTAATGATAAATAATAAACTACATGATTTTTTTGATAAACACCTAATTGAATGTGAAAAAGTATTCAGCATCATTGCACCAGACACAACAAAAATTCTATCTGGAGTCAATAGTGATTTTTCCAACGCTATTGTTGCTACATACGATGTGATACTCAAATGACGCGACCTACACACAAATAGGTGCGTGCTGAATACTAAAGACTCATAAACCGTGGTATACTTGTACCTTCACTTATTATTATTCGTAAGGAAAAGTAAGAATTAATTAAGAAATTCGACGGTTGGTCAAGTTTATATGAAGTCGAAAATTTATTTAAAAAGAAAGCACAACAAAAACTTACCTAATAGCTTAAGTTCGAAAACTATTTTAGAAACAAATACTTATAAAGGAGAGAAAGCATTAATATTTAAAAATACATACTATTATCTAATATAAAATCTGAGCACGAGGGGTCTTTGGCCCACGACAAAAACATTAGGTACCGCTTACACTAAAGTATCATTCTATTCATCGCTTTAACAAAAAATAATACTTTTATTCAATTCTCGCTAGAACCTTGATGGCGTAAAAATCATAATTTCTTGTCTCATTGATTAATTTAGTAAACATGAGCTGACCTCTAATAAACCCTGACTCACTGACAAACCGTCGACCTTCACGTTGTTAGAACATCAATATATTAAATGTCAAATGGACGACCATAATGGATTAGAATATTTTGCTTAACAATATTGACCAATCGAGACCGATTGAACGTGCTTCCTGAGACACGATGCGGAGATCAAGATCCAAAACCGTGCAAATCTCTGAAAGGCATTTCATTAACTAAAAACGTTAAAAGATTTCCAGCTATTGAAACTTCTAAACAAATCCTAATTTATTTGGATATTAAAGCGGATGTACTAAGACCATTTGATAATAACAATGAAGCAAATAAGCGTTTTTCTCACGCAGTTTACGTAAGAAACAAAACTGAGAGTTTTTGTAAGACTGACGAAAGAATGTGAAAATAATTCTGTCAATATTCTGAAATGCAGTAAAAATTTCGATAGCTCTTATAATACTTTCGTATGCTAAAATATATCTTAATGGCTACGATAATGATTCAACGTAATTGAGGTTTATTGTATACACTCGGTGCTAAATAACTGTTACTGTTCATTGAACTCTAATTGTTTGCATGTTAATGTAGCGAGAGCTTCAAAAATCAATATGAATGTAGGTCACGTTCGCACTTATAAAGTTATTTATATCTGATGAGATTTCGTTTAAATTAAAGCCAAAGATAAAGAAATAGCAGTAATTGAATTAAAACATGCAACATTTTGGGTGACCTTAACTACCTTACCGAGACTGCATCTTTACTTTCCAAGACGCACAAATGAGGTCAAACGTGCATCACATTTAACATTGTTTGGAACAAATTCAGGCCAGTTCAATGGTAACGAAGGTCTCCTAAAAATCAAAGAATTATTCTAAAAGCAAAAGAACTTTTGATTATAAAAAAGACTATAAAAATATCTGAATAGAAATATTCAGATATTTTTATAGTCTTCGTATTCGGTTACATAACGGAAAACCACAACTAGTTTTCTTAGAACAAATGTTTCCTTTGTAGTTATACATTAGGCATAAACAATTACACAGAAAGATACAATCAAATCTTATTTTCAAACAAGGTTATAATTCCAACAACGACTATTTTAAAGTAAGAATTCTTTGTATCCAAATATTCCAGAAACTTAAAGTGCTATAGATTAAAACGCAACGTTAAAAAAACCTATAAACTGCAGCGGATTCAATTAAAATAACTCTCCATTTCTCCGACGGAACCAGAAAAAAACACAAATACCTATC
Source organism: Junonia grisea (assembly GCA_018235645.1). Taxonomy (NCBI): domain Eukaryota; kingdom Metazoa; phylum Arthropoda; class Insecta; order Lepidoptera; family Nymphalidae; genus Junonia; species Junonia grisea. The sequence goes on along the minus strand of DVXP01000485.1, from coordinate 3,392 downwards.
TAGCTCCAGCAGTATAGGATGCTAAACTGGTATAGCACTTTCATCTAAGATTGTGTCATTTGAACATTTCTCGAAGCAAGATCTGCAGTGACGTGCTTATTGCCTTATACGAGCATCTAATACATCAGCGACATTAATCAGTGTGCTCGTAATCGTTACGACAATTATGCGATCTGTGCTCACTTTTATCTCATTCACATGGGTATTTCTCACTGTTCTGAAACATATCTAGTTTGAGCACTTTCAGCGATTGTAGACTTCGATGTTACGGAACGATACTCGTGTGATTTGAGTAATCATTTTGAAAGATATCATTGCGAATAAGATGTTACACTCTCGGCTTCAGTATAAATGAAAGTGATATTATTTCAGAGGAGGATGTTGTTCTTTATGAAATAATCCTTGTAGATAAAGAAGATATAACAGTGGGTGCAATTACTGATTGTAAGATGAATAATAAAATTATTTTACAGCATTAGCCCTGCATGTTCGAAGGAAATGCCTAAATCCGTACATTCACACACGAAGGCTACGACCTCTTGTTAACTGGTGCGTTAATTAACACATCAATCATATCACTTACTGTTACGTTATTATCTCAACGCTTGTTAACTAAAAGGCAAGTTTGCTATAACATTTATGTGTAACAACTCAATGTCGTAGATTTTAGAAAACAAACAAAACTATTATAATCACCTTGATCAACGCATTACTAATTACTTTCAAAACTGTGACTTTCATTAGCAGACATTGCTATTGACCTGAGAGGTTACGGATTTTATGTAAATTAGCATTAAAATCACGCAAAACCATTAACTCTATCATAAAATTTGCCTTGACTAGCATTTGAATTTCTGACCACAGCAAATTAAACAAATCAATTTATCGAAAGTTTTGATCTGTAACTTAAGAAAGACTTTACTTTCGCCTACAAAATAAATATTAATTACATACTGTTCTAGATTTCTTGCTAACTGCATTTTATACAAAGAATTGGTATTCTTATTCCATCACAAGGAAAAACAAAATTATTGCAACATAAAAAGCAAGTCAGTGCTTTGAAAAACATGTCTCATCGTTATGAGTTAAATTTCCATATCAAAAGTAAATAGCGGAAGAATAGTAAAATATATGCACCCCGATTTCCCCCAAGAAAATTCAGATCCAGTCAAAAATAGTAAGTAAACAACAGTAAGCAAGACATTTACATTTCTTTCAGATAACAAGAATCTTGAGGAAAACCAAAAAATGTAAGAACAAATATTAGAAATTAACGGTATACGTCACCGGTAATACTTGACTACTAACATAAATTTCCAAATGTCAAGATGATAAACATAGTTGATACATACTATTCTTTAAATCAGTTTAAAATAATTTCCAACTTTTTCCCAATTACTTCATCTGTTCATTATCTTTGATTATTTTCATCTATATCAACTTGCCTCATCTAGAAAAAAAGACTCATCTAATATTGAAGTTTTCAACAGCAAAATCTATCATAAATCAAATTACAATTAATTAACACAATAGCCGATAGACAGCTCCGATAGGTCGAATTGATTCTGGCCTTTGACACTAAACGCGTAAACCTAAAAACTTTTCAATCTTGTAATGCATTATGTATTCATAATGAACTTACAAGGTCTGTATTGCCACTAACAGTATTTATTACCTAGCTGTGAATAATAAATTACTATATATTATCTATGCACCATCATGATTTGTTATTAGTTTAAAAGTGATCATGTCAAAAATATAATTTTGCTTATACACCTAAATTAATCTTGCTGACACTCTGCTAAACTTTAATAAAAGGTAAATACGAAATTAATGAAATAAATCTATTTAAAGATAAACGTATAAACATAGCCATGAGGAAATCGCAATAAAATGCATTACAAGAATAGCGTTATATAAATTGTAACAATTCGATGCAAGTAGATTATTATCAACTGCTTGAAATATTAAAACTGAATCAACCTTAAAACAAATCCCAAAGTCATTTAAAGCACCAAACACCAATAATTTACAAACAAACAATACAAAGACAAAACAAAATAGCGCAGTATTATAAAATGAATATAACAGCACATCGAAGTGTGACAAGCTAAAGTATGCGGAAGCGGGTGCAAGTGGAGCGAGCTAGACGCTCACTCGCTAAGATAAAGATAGGCGACAATCGCGAATTGATTGACTACTACGACTTGTTATACCATGTTTGTGGTGTTGAAGGATACTTTAATTGATAAAAAACCATTTATTGCCTGGGAAACATATAAAAAAATAGAAATATAAATATACAAAAAAATAAAAATGACAAAATATTGAAAATGACATTAATACATATTTTAGGTTATATGTAAGTAGGAAATAATTTATTTTTCATTGGCAATATAATCTAAACAACCGCTCTGGTGTAGTGGTGCTGAATGCGCTATTAACGCCGGCGGTCGCGGGTTCGATTTCCGCTCGGGGTGGATGTTTGTATTTATATAAACATTCGTTTCTAGGTCTGGTCCTTGTGGGTCTACCCACCGTGCCTCGGAGAGCACGTAAAGCCGTCGGTCCAGGTTGTTATTACAATCACCATATAACAATCGTTTCTTACAGTAGGTAACATTCTAGTCTAAATGGTTACTGGGTTGGGGCTCTGGGTTGCGGAGGTCAGACGGCAATCGCTCTGCGTAAAAATCAGTAATCTATCAAAGCTTAGGCTAGAATAAAGCAGACCCTGGCTAAGTCCGGGAAAAAAATGCTAGGAAGAAAATTGGCAATATAATCTAAAAGAATATATTTAGATATGGATTTGCAGACGCAGCCGCACTCGCTGAAAATAAAGATAGGCGACAATCGCAAATGGATTGACTGCATATTTGTCATGACTTGTTTTACCATGTTTGTGGTATTGAAGGATACTCTGACTGATTGTGAGTAATTGATAAAAAAAAACACATTTATGGTATGGGAAACTTCTGGTTTAGCGCAAAGATGGAACGTTTCACGTTAAAGGCGAATAAAATGTTTACAATGAAAACGGTAAAAATTACGGTGTTTGTAACGAAATTAAACGAAATAGTAAAAAAAAACTTTAGGTACTACCTATTCAGTTCAATTTTTGATATAATTACTTGCTTACTTAATCTGAAGACTTCCTTAATTTTCAGAGAAGGTCACAAAAATAAAGAAACTTTGTATTGTTTTTATACCTAAATAAAAAATCTGTTCCTCACACTTCTGCCTTTAAAACGAAATATAAAATCATACATTCAAATAAAACTATTACAAACGAAACTTTGTATAGCTTGTCGTGTGTAAACCGACACTATAATCGTAGATTGTTTAAATATTGTAAAACTTAATGGTTTAAATATATATTTATAATTGTATTT
>DVXP01000484.1:0-20161 GCA_018235645.1 Junonia grisea | reverse complement strand
AGAGATAATTCTTTGAAAAGAGGTCTACAAGTTTGATATGGGCGAGCTCCACGTATCGCTCTTATATTTTTCTTTTGCGCTATGAACGCTCTGTTAAAGCTAGTGGATTTACCCCATAGCAAAAGACCATATCTTAAGATCGAGGAAACATAACTATGACACGCTATGCGAGCGGTTTGTTCGGAAGTTTTCTGTCTAAGTATTCTTAGCGCATACGCGAAGCTGTTTGTTTTGCTGCTTATTCGATTAATGTGTGATTTCCAGGTCCTCAGTGTGAGCACAACCTGTAGGTAATATTCAGGTCCGCAGCAAGTCTGACGAGTTTTGCTCGCGCCTGAGTTTAACGAATATCATAATAATATTTATATACATAAAGCTATAAATTTAAAGTAAATACAAACAATATTTCAATTTGATAACTAATTCGATTTAAGAGAATAGTTAATAGAAAATAATTTGAACTCAAATATTTTATACGCTTCTATGCAATTTTTTTAAGGACTTTGGAAAATTATTTAATAGGCCGAATTATTAAGACTAAAATTATTACACTGAAATTATTTGAGAGATATTTGGATGTATTTAAAGTTTTTCGTCTTGATATTTTTTTAGTTTTAAGTTTATTTATCTATGTAATATATTAATATCGCTTTAATTTTATATGCATATCACTATTTAAGCTGTAACTGTGTAATTTTCGACTGAGTTGTAAATGTTTATAACATAAACTATACGGTTGTACACGTTTGTGTTGTTCAAGATGTTAAAAAAAACTGTTCATCTATGAGGGTACTTCGATACCATTTTTGAGGCAGAAGTTACGTTTACAAGGCTGGTTTATATCTATAGTGACTGAGTAACTGCGATGTTCGGAGAGACATAATATAGTCTCAGTGTTTCTTACATATACAGGTTTATGTTAAATAGATTTACAAGTAGCTAAATTGAATTAAATGTTAAATAATGAAGCAGTGCTCACCATGGCTGGGCGGCGGCGAAGGCGACTTGATGAGATCACCCGACTCTTCTGAAACAAACAATAACTTATTTTAATGAGTTCTTCAATCTATATAACGTAACCAAGATATAACCGTTTTCATGTTATGTATATAGAAACAACTTTAAGTATGGTAAATTATTTTGTTTAGAAGCTCTAACGGAGCTGGATGCTTTGAAAAGAAACAATCGCTAATGGGCCAAAAAGTAGTTTAGCAATCTGACAAAAAAATCCATAAATACATTATGTTTCATCAATCATATTATATCAATTCAGATATTTTTCATTTCTTAATTGGAATCCCATTCAAGAAATGGATTTTCAGACTCTTAATTAAAATTAATATTTTTATTCTGTTAATTTAAACAGGATATTCATAACATTCTGTTGAGGCTTTAAAACATACACTTATTTCCTTATCACAAACAGATTTCCATGATTAAGTCAAAAAGAAAGCTTAATGGTTTAACATCGAAGATGAAACAAAAATATAATCAAATAGAATTATGATTTCAGCCGTAAATGTAGATATAAGTGGAGACCCGCTTTCACTTCATGATTGTTACTTAAATTCGCAAAGAAATGACTGCTTAATCTAACTCTCTATCATTACACTGAAAATCATCATTATATTACAATGTAACATATATTAGTTAAATCTTCCGTTATGTGTAAGTCGTCTTGAAGTAAGCTCTGCTAGCAGTAAGGGCGAGCCGGTTCGTAATCCGGCGGCCGCCTCCTCGCGACTTGTAATCATAGGATTAGCTGCGTCGGTATTCCTTATAAGTTATGCCTCGGTTGTACCCAATGTTACGTACAACAACATACATAGCTTACTTATCAAATTTAGAATATACTGCTGTACTTGTTTTCATTAACAGAGGTTATACCTTTTGTTAATTTGATGGTGCTAAACAACTTCTTATCCGAATAGGTTTTGTTGTGGTATTTTTGGAGAGTAGATCAATATGTAGAGCAGGTGACATATGAATGTATAGCATAGTAATAGCATTAAGCTCTGGTGTCGCTGGGTCGGCGTGACGCGTGGTGTGTAACGAGATTATCTAATTAAGCTAATTAATCGGATAACCGTCGGTAGCACACCACGAGCTGACCGCGCACCCGCGGATAATCTCAAGGACGATGGGTACTAAAAATGTATTCGATATCATTTAACATCAAATCAAACATTGGCTTCCACTCATCTATGCTGACATAGCGGGATGTTGTTGTTATATGTTTGATATTAAGCATTAACACCTGGATTGAAAAGTAATTAAAACTGGTGTTACGTTCGCAGTAAATGATATCGATGTATAAATGATATAGGATATGGTGACTCCGAACGTATTCAATATCATTTAACATCATATCAAAAATTCTGACACGGTAGGATGTTTTATTGATGATAAAATGATATTAAGGATTGACACGCGGATTAACGTAAAATAATTAAAAACTTATGAATCATTTACTGCAGATACCTTTGTATACGGTAATTAATATCATTGCGGTGACGACTTCAAATATTAGCAAGAATAAAATTTTACATGAGAAATTGCTTGTTATACATATGTATGTGAATGAATTTCATTAGAAAGTAGTGATGATGTTAATAATTTATATTTTGAAAAGTTTAGTTCAACAAGTAGTCTATTATTATAGAAAGTATGTAAAAAATGTTAATTAAAAGCCTAAGTATTCCAATGTTAAGTAAAGGCTTCCGCTGGTATGTAGTAGTAGAATTTTATTAACGGATTTTTCATATATAATATTCTCACGGAACTTACATAAGTATATGTTTTGTTCCTACGTATATGTAAACATAAAATTATATAAACATTTATCTATATATAAAAACATTGTATACATGATTAATATAAATTCAAATCTTTCTCGAATTTAAAGTCATAACTTATGTTTAAGAAAAAATATTTAAAGAAATATTAAAAGTAAAGACTCTGCTCTAGAGTTTTATCACATGTTACACACGTTTTATGCATAATGTAAGTACCCATATCATTGTTGCGAATAGGTATAATAATGCATAGCACAGATAATAAATGCATTGTCGGATCAATCAGCGCAGGTCGTGGGAACGGTACCTGCGGCGACCGGCCGACACTGTCGCGGCTAAAAGGATTTGCGTCGACGCACATCACCTTATTCAAATATCCGCGAATCCCGGAGACGAGGGATAAATAAAAAAATATCCGATCTACGTGTAAAAAACGCTAAAAAGACCCAGTATTGTAATGGTCCATTATTGAAACGTCATCGCGTTTTTTTCAAAGGGCACAGTCGCAGAAATCGCGGGGGTGTAGCGAAAGGGAATAGGTTTTTTAATCGCCCAAAAAAACTTGCAGTTGTCTGTTTTTTTGTATCGGATTGAGAAATCCTTTTCCATTCTACAGCCTTCTAAAATTACGTTTGATAAAAAATGAAGTTTTTGTAATATACTTAAGGCGGATAGATCGCTGACGTGGAGCTTTAAGTAATAATTATTATTTAACGTCTTATATTTTAATATTACTGACGCTGCACATGCACATACTGTTTACAAAAATTTAAAGGTTATTTACCTATTGATATGATCAATCAAAAAGATTAATAATATCTACTTTATCTATTTTAGCGACTCTACCTAGATTTTATAGTCACCTGTAAACTTTTATTAACGATGCCTTTGATGAAATTCGTTAATTTTTGTATGAAACAAGTAAGGAATAAATATTATTTTTCATTAATTTTCTAACTGATACTATAATTGACTTGTAGAATTAAAATAATAAAAAAAACAGTATACATATACATAAGATTCAAATTTTAAAATAATAACTTATTTCCAATTAAATAATATCAATAACTTAATTTCAATATGTTTCAAAATGATATGGGCATAAGAACATATGAAATGTTCTTATGCCATCACAACTAAACATGTTTACAAAAATAAAGTCACAAAATTTGAATGATAAAAGTTTTTACATAAATATACCTAAATCTTTTAAAATTGTTAAAGATATTAATAAAAAAAAACTGTCTCTAATTTTCGAAGAAATAAAATGAAAATCATCGTAATAGCCGCAAACTTCAAAAAAATTAGCAAACAATTGTACAAGTTCATTAACGTTCTAATTAGATACATCTATGTAGAACCTTTATAATTAATTATGGTATGAAAAGGTCCAGTTGAAGCATAGAATTCGACCTTAAGAAACAAATAAAGTAAGTATGTAGACATTACATTGCTGTTAGCAAAGCTTTTAATGAATGGCCATTGTATTAACATTATGTCATAGTCTTTTGAGTAAACCTCTTAACAACAATTACTACAACAAACATTTATAGCATAACATTCAGTATTATCGAAATTTATTAATAAGTAACTTAACTTTAAACAAAAACTTTTTAAAGTTAGCAAAAATCATCTAACGAAAAAATATTTGATTGTATTTAATATTGACATGTATTGTGTATTTATCATTTGAATTATAATATAATAATTAAATATTTAATCACCGTTAATAAGACATATATTGTTTAATAAATCGTCAACGTTAACATAGTATCGCGTACGTATAAGTTACTCACGGTACGAGGAGCAGAAAGTCCGCGCGGAGGCGCGCACGCAAGCCTGCAGCACCATGCTGTGGTCGGGTCGAGTCGCTGCTAGTACACAGGCTAGTACAGTACGGGTTGACTCGCTCTCCGCGGAGGCCTGCGCGAGACTGCGGCGGCGCCGGGCGGCGGCGCTGGTCCGCGCGAACCCCTGCCCCCCGCTCCGCTCCCCCGAATTAAAAATTTCAACTTTTTTCTACGAATCCGTTTCTTTTTCCGCCCTTAGTGAATTTTTTTCGCGATCATTTCGATTACCTGAGATGATTTTTTTCGAGTTTAAAAGCTGTTTAATTTTTTTAGGAAAGGGGAGCGACGGGTTCGGCTAACCGATGCGCGAATTCCGATATCGGGTTCGATCGAAAAAAGCTCGTTGGAATCGGTTGAACCGCGTGTGCCGGCCTCTCTCCGCAAATTGCCGAAGACAAAAAACTCTAACATCGTCGCCTATTGTCGCGGGAGCCATTGTCGCGAGCTACAGTTGAAATATTCCAGAAGTCGCTACCCTTTACAGACAATTAATACATCGAGCAAGACGCGAGATCACGACAGAGCTCGTGCGTGGGCGCTGCGATCGCAAACCTGTCGATATGGTTTTTCTAAGGGATCAAATGTAATTTAGGGTTATTATTGGGAATAGGCAATAATATTTTGTTTTAATAAGCTACAATTTGTAAACTTTATTTTTTTACGAAACGATTATGTTATAGAAGCTTATGCCACTTTTTTTACAACAAATAAGGTAGAAAACTTTTTTTATGTAAATACAATAATGAAAGTTCATTATTGTACTTACATAATAAAGTGGTATTTTTTTAATATTCTTATTTCTTTCTTCTTGGGGCATTGAAAACATACTTAATATTGTCTTAGTTTTCGTGATTATTGTACATTGAAATAAATTATTTAAAAACGGATTTAAGACACGTATATTGATCATTTCTTTCATCCTGACGCTTTAACAGTTTCTGTCTACCTGTAACCACGATCACTATAAAACGTTTTATTTCGACACTGAAATTGTGTGAAATGGTGATTAGAGGTTAAGGGCGTGAAGAGGTTCGAAGACGTCCGCTAATAACTCGCCGGAGGGCATCTTTGTGATGCTAATGTGCGCAAACATGCTCGCAGTTCAAACGATCAGCTCCTCGGCCCTCTGCCCTCCCCCTTCAGCCCTCCCCCCGCCCCCGAGCCTCTGAACCGCTTTCCACTCATGCACCGCTATCGGAATGCATTTACGTAATGTGGCCGTGTTTGTTTAGGCACCGGCATATTGCTACTTTGAATAAGAGATTCGACCTTTGTAGAACTCAATAACGGTTCCTTTAAAAGCTGAACAAACTATGTTTACGTAAACGCGAATACAATGAATATTATTTCGATTCTCGAGGGTCCCTTTGGAGCCCTTGCGAGATGTAAATTTTATTCGTCTTTTGACCGTCATTGTTGTGGGTCAGTAGATTAAAGCGATAAATTAAATGTGTGAAATGTTTTAAAATGTTTTGATATAAGAGTAAACAGGTGGTCAGTGTGGCGGCGCTACACGGGTGCTACGCGCGTAGTAGCGCTACGCGGCGCCCCCACGCACATTGTATGGAGTTTTAATTAAACGGGGCAAGGGTTGGCGACATAACTCAAGTAAATCGACACAGATTGGTTATTACAATGTCGGAGGGTGGTTGCAGTCCGCAGTGATTGTTGCGCTATTATTGTTTATGATAAATCTACATGGAGTGCATATTGTACAAATGTGATGTTAATGTTCAACGTAAAGGAAAGTAGTTTTATTAATTGGTTCAGTTTCGGTTTTTTGTAAATCACAAGTTTATCTTAAAGTTAAAATATATATTTTATAACTTTTGGACTAAAATACATAAACGGGAACTTTGAATTTGAAGTAATATGTAGTTCAATGTAATATTATCTAGGAATATATCCGTTTCAATTTTACATATCCTAACCAAACGTCTTATCACCGCAAATAATATGAGTAACAAAATCAAATTTTCAAACACCAGATTACTAACACAGTAGGCAGAGTCGTACTTCAAACCTTCTCAATATCAGTCTCATTACACCGCTATCACACGTCATCTTGTACTACAGCATATTATAATGGATGCTATGAAAGTAATAAAAGGGTTCAGTACAGCTCGTCACCCCGACATACATGTTTTATCACTCAATAAGCGTCGCACCGGCCGCGACTGACCCTCGACAAGATTTACAACGCGCGCCAGAAATGTATTACAAACTTTGTAGCGGGAGTACAACAAAAAAACTGTTGGGTCCAGTGAACAGATCAGCTGGGTCGTACAATCAGAGTAAAAAGTAAAAGTAAAGTAAGATAGACTGAAAATATCCCACGGCTGGGTAAAACTTTCTATAATAATTTCTTATCTCTTATAATTATGATAAGGAGGAAGTTAAGACCACAATCCGCCACGCTGATCAATATGACTTACAATCTAAATAAGATTTGCGAGGACAATTGATTAGTGAGTGCTTGTTTTTTAAATACATTTTTGACAAGAGAAGAGACGGACGGATTTTCGGAACCTTCTGTTCAATGAAATATTTTAACTTGCAAAAACTTATGAATGATTTGTTAATTTGTAGTTCCAAGGGTAGTCGACGCAGACTGGCTGGCAGCTTGTCAACGAGAACCGATGAGAAAGTCGTAAAATATCAACGGATAGCATCAGCGTCGCGACGCTTCGATATTCATTGCATTGGAGTTAATGCCGGTGACATTTAAATACATTAACATTTCGAGTAAAAAGAGATCGAGTAAAAGTCATTCGTATGTTAATTCGAGATGTATTTCAACGCGGAGGATTGCTCGGTCGATGTTTTTATAAGCGAATTTTCAAGTTGACCGCACAGCGCTGACGTCATTAACCGAGGATAGCTTTCCTTTACTTATTTATTACTAAAATAAAATGCCCTTTTTGGATTAGAAGTATTTATACATAATTTATTACAGAGTGAAGAATGTTATTTTTAATGAAACTATTCCATATTTAAAAACATACTCTAATTGCATTTTAATAAAACAGGTTTCATGAAAATAGTGATCAGTTACCAGCAATTTACTTTATTCTGTGTAATGAAAGGTGTAAAATTGTAAAGGATTGTAGTTTACACGAGATTAACTACGACTATAAAATATATTGCACGCGCTTTGTTAAATCCTTTAAGGCCGAGATGGTCCGGTGGAAGGAACACGTGTGTCTTTACGATCGAAGTTTCAAAACTTAAATCTTAAATTAAAGGTATCTTATACTTGAATGAACTGCCCAGTCAAACAAATGATCATAGTATTAAACTCGAGATTGGGATTTGACTTCCTTTCGTATAATATTTTTTTCTTGAATAGTTAAAATAAGTGTATAGGTATTTAATTGCTTATTATATTGCTGTTTAACAAACTGAGAAAAAAAAACTTTTTTTTTACTTTACTGTACCTCAATAAAAACAGAATTAAAATGCACTTGACTGTCTGTTAAGTTACACATATCAGCTACACGGCAAATTTCATTTCACTAGGAAAAAAATCTATAAATTGTATCATATTACTTTTCGTTTACAGCTAACCATTTATAGCTAGTCATTCGTATAAAAATATTAAAAAATATGATAAAATATTTAGAAGTGGTATCAGGAAGCAGGTTCGTGTCTCGTGAATAACTTTAGCCGGCGCGCGGATTCTCTTTGACTCCGTTACTCCTAAATATTTATCAGCTGTGTTAAGATGGTAACGAATTTCAAGGAAGCTGTTTATGTTTTCAAAACGTTAACATAGTCTTTGAAAAATTCCTCCCTCCCTCTCTTTTTAGACATTTTAGTTGTATATTAAGAACAAATACAAGTAACAATTTTAATATAACATTTACATAATGTTATATTCAATTACAATACCAGTAAACTAGCCAAAATACAGGTCATAATGTCCCACGTCGTATCGGGGCAGCGGAGCAGTCCCGCGGGAGCCGACGAGCTATATTTCACAATCCCGTTTGCATTCAATTTTATTACTGCATGTGTTTTAGTAATAAAAAGTAATGAAGTATCGACTGCCGTATTCATGTAAACATGACGTAGGTATGTGGATACGTCGTTACTTGTTTTCAATGTGACAATTAATAGGAAATAACGGTACAGTCGCAACGCGGAACCGAGGCTCTGAATCGATCTAATGCGGGAAACTAATAATATTTTCCGCCGGCCGGTGTCGCTCGTCAGTGAAAGCCGCTTGCGATAGGTCAGTTTTTTGCACATCGTAAATCATGAATTATCGAATAGCCTTTAAATGAAACGTAGGAATTGCGAGTGACCGTACGTTTCTAAAGGTCGTCCATTACCGCAGGGAACATACATCAGCGGATTAGAATTGATTTCTCGTCGCGTTTCTTTTGTCGAGCCTCATCAGAATGTATCGAGTGCAGGGCGCGCCGGGAGAATGTTATCGCGGGAGTGCAATCGTAATGAATCCGAGCGCGCTATTGATTGCGGGCGGGGCGGCGGCCATGTTGGATTAGCGGCGTATTTGCATTTTCAATTCTCGTCCGAAGCAAGGGTTGCGCGTGCCGTAATCCCGTTAACCGGCGAGCGCTGACACGCGTCGTCGGGACCCTTTAACGGTTTAAACTTCCCGAATTTACTTTTAAATTATTATTATTAGGATGCCGGTCGTTTTACCGCGTCAGTGCCGGGTTACAATGTAAATAGATTTATGTAGTCTTTTCGTTAGTACGATGGGGGTCACATTATACTTATGGATGACGTTTTTTATATAAATTTTATTGTAACAAATAGATAGAAGTTGAATTTAATTTATCGAGTTTGTAATGGTACTCGTACTGATCTATACTTTATATTAAAACATGTATTTTACACCAAAGCCTATGAATAAAGTAATTAAGTAAAAAAAAACTGAAACGAACTGACACGCAAATTGTAACATTGTTTATACTTAGAAATATAGTTTCTCAATAGGTCCCTATGCATGTTTTTATAAAATTAATCCCTTTATGCATTCCATGAATGTTCTAACCATTCATTAAACCCATTAGTGGTACATGTGATAACTATTTTATTGCAAATTTCTACATCGTACAACGTACACGTTCATCGTATTGATAATTTATTAGCTTCTATGTGGCGATAGTGAAGTAATATCGATTGAGTCCTGTGCTGATATCTACAGAGACGTCGCGTGTGTGCGCAGCTCAGTAGTTAGCTGACTCATTAGCAGGCGCGCCGGAGGGGACGCTGATCGATCGCGGCTGCAGCTGCTGCGACCTGCCTTCACTGACTGCAGGATCATTGAGATTCCGTCGCCGTAATCATCACCTTGAACTATTCCATTTTGACATTTCAACCCAATGAAGATGCTTATTAATATAATTGTTGATAAGATTCTTGCACGCTGCTCACATAATAAGTAAGCGATATTTAAATATAGTAATCGCAACAAAAGGGCACTTTACATATATTCAAATGAAGTACATAGCTGCAGTACATTGAAACTCGCCGGGATTTTTTTATGAACACCTAACAATACAGTACATGGTTTAACCCTTTAAAAAGCGATCCGGCGCGTATCAGGTGGGAGCAGGGGCGCATGCGACCCGCCCGGCCGCGAGCGGCGAATGTAAATTTATGTAAATGCCCCATCTACATACATCTACATAGACGCCGCGCCGGGATTGGTCGCGGCCGGGGCCCGCGGCGCGAAAGGGTTGATCTGATTTATAGAGCGCGACATCGTTCGAATGACGTCGCGTCGCGCGTGACGGGTTTAATTTAAAACGCGATGATGTATGATCGCAGCGCACGTGCCGGCGATCAGCGCCGTCATTAGCGACGTCTCAACCCGTCCCTTGCCGGCCGAAGCGATCGTTAACTCTAATATATAGCGCAATAACATTAATTTAAACTTTAATCGATAATGCCACTTTTATTGGACATTTATGTTAAACCGTAGTGCGGTAAAATCGCGTGAATCGTGAAGCTGTATCGTGACAATGTTTTGTATTTTGATATTTATTGCTCGGTCGATCTCTAGCGAAATCTAACTGTATCGAGCGAGTCGGTGTAGCACGGTGAGCGAAATATTTGCAGTTGAAGTATAAACATTGTTATTACGGCGTACGTTTCCGCCGGAGGAGGCGCGGGCGAGTTGTCCGCGGGCGCAGTAGTGGAGTGGCTCGTTATGAATTTATGATAGTCAACAGTCGGAGCGAGCAAATAGCAATATTAGGTAGCAGTCGTCAAACAGAGCAGCGGCAAACAGCGCGATTGTTTGCGGAGCACACACGCTCCCTCCCCGCTGCACCCCCGCGCCGCACCCCGCGCACTCCCGCGCCCCCGGGGACGCGCAAATCAAATTCTTGTAAACCCACTCAACTCTAAGTGGCCGGACTCGACGTGGGAGAACATTAACAGCCTTTAAGAAATAAAGGTTTCGAAGAGTTTAACTTGATCACAGCACTTGTGCGCCGTTTCCTGAAAGATTCATATTCACGATGCAATAGGTAAATCAAATTTTTAAAATGATATAAAATTGTCTTTTTGCTTAAAATTCGACGTATCTAACATTTCTAGCCAAACTTTATTAAGTATCGACAATTGTGTGTGGTAAACATTATAACGCTCTCGTTTTATAATATCTATCACATACATACACATAAATATATGTATATGAATAATGATATATTTTAATATTTATATTTTATACACATTTGTAAATGAACAGGTCACAAATCCGTTCAGTCACAATACAGTATGAATCTGCGCAGTCAGCGCGGCGCGCGCGCAGATGTTCCGCGCGCTTTGTTCGCGAGACGTCAGCAAATTGATTCTGTATGCCGCAAATGTTTACCTAAAAGGGAGATTACTCTGTTCGCAGAGAAATTCGGTTACAAAAACAAAACTGTTTCTCTTATTCATAGTCTAATTTCATAGAACCCGAATCCGTCAACCGATCTAACAATAAAATTGAAGTATTGTGTTGTATTGTATCAGCTTATACTTAAAAGTCCTGTCAAAATTCAGGAATTTAAACCATTACACTCGAATGCAGAGTGGCATACTTCAAGTTCTTATAATTTAAATTGCAGTATAAATAATAAATAACTATTGTTTAAATAAAGTATAATTCAAACGATTCTAAATTATGTATTGATTGCCTTTTATAAGCGGATTTCGTCATACGATATACTTTAAAGAAAAAAAAATGGCGACAGCTGTGTTGTGGAGCATTAAAACGTTTTCAAACGAAAGTGCATCAAAATTCGAAACCCTTTCCCGATTGTAAATCGAGAGTGCTCGTCGTCGTTAGCGAAATGGAATTCGGAACGGCGCGTGCGCGGAGGCGGCGCAGCTGCGCGCGCGCAACCCTTCAGCCTCCGCCCGGACACACGTAAATACGAACTAATACTAACATAAACACCTGCGACATTGATTTTACCAATTTTTCATTTCAGAACTATTAACAAAACTAATTTTAATTCTGAGTTGTCGCTCATTTTTCTTTTTGAAACTATGTTTGCAACTGATACATAACGATGTCAATTTAAATCATTAATTTGAAATTAACATTTTGAACTTTAAATTGACAATCTCAAAGTACGTCTTAGAATAAACGTTATTATACAATTTGTTCATCTAGAAATATACATAAACATAATCAAATAAACTATAGAATCGTTTATAAATTCGGTTAATCGAATAACTTTTAATCAAATCGAAATATATTATGTGATATCATTTAGCATCGTATTTTGTATCTGTTCTCATCCAAACAATCCTGTGTACTTATCAAACTGTGGGAGATGCGGGCCCGCAACCCGTTGAGGTCACAAATTGGTTTAATCGCCACTAATCACCCGCCGAACGACATCAATCCTAATGATAAAAAACTTTTAAAAAGTAACCAGTCAATGTCTGGTGGCATCTGTAATTAATAGCTAAAATAACTGTAATACAGATACATATTAAAATAATAATTGTTAGTATTTTCGTAGTAGTGAACAATATTGTTGCTTAATTGTAACTTGTAAATTGTTTTATAATGTAAATTTATAGCTTATAGAGTCATGATTATTTTTTCTTATACTCCAATTAGTATAATGCAACGTATAATAACGCCTTTGACTATTCATTTCTTAGGAATTTCCAAGAATTTCGAATTAAATTGAAATCTAACAACTAGTGATTCAACCTCGACTTCGTATGGGTACGTCGAACGTTTTTGTGAAAATAAGTGACAAGTATTATAATACATAATCAATCACGCTAATCCAGTGCTGACCTCACCCCTCTAACTGAGCAATGTCTAACGCTTTTATCTCACACTTATTTATATATCTGTCTTTTTGAGGAATTAATAAAGTTCTTAAACCATATAAGTAGATACATAATTAAGAGTAAGTATTTTGCACAGCTTTTAATGCATATTAATGGTAAAAGACAAAAAAATATTTCATAACAGCATATATTTCAAACGGACCTTCTATTAAAAATAATATTTATAGACTATATGTCTAAAAATTTCGCAGAATTAAAGATGAAGTCGTTTTATAATATTTACTTATATATGTTGCTTTCTGTATTGAATTCCCGGAAAAAAAAAACAGATTTTGAAAATATATATAGACATAATATACACACAGGTAATTTCAATAACATAATGATATTGTGTAAAATAGTTGGTTTGACAAAGCGATGTTTAATGATAGGCAACTACACTTACAAACAAAACATGAGACTTAAAATATCAATACATCACATAACGTATAAAATGCTTGAGACGTTTCCATACAGTTTGACTACCGACCAATGAACTCGCAAATCGCAAATCGTTTCTCTACGAACTCCAGACTGACAATCGTCTTGTATTATCATCCTACACGCGGGTTCCTTCCATTTCGTCTCCAGATACAAGTGAACGTTAACAAAATTAGAGTGAAAGGTAAACAGAGGACCCTTTTGTCGTCCTCAGCCGAGGGCGTGCGGCCAGGCGAGAGACTGCCCGCGACAGCCCTCGCGAGATCAAAGCGGGCCCGGGGGCCACCAGCAAGACTTTAAACTGTTCATATCTGTTGAAATTGAGGCTAAAACTTTTAAATTCAAAAGGTATATAACTGAATTCGATCATACAAAATATTTGCTAGAGAACTACTACGCTACGCTATGCAATACATGCAAAATTAGTCAATGAATATCGATTGAAAATTACCTTATCGAAATATCGAAAACTATTAAAACTCGTTCTAAGAATACGGAAGATTACTATCGAACCTTAATCTGTGAAGGAATCGTTCTGAAGGCAGAACCCGTCGGTTAAAAAAAATATGCATTGTGTTTATAATTTTTTGCAACACATTCATACAAAAATAGCCTTAGATTGATATATTATTATGTAGGTATACTGCTATTTAAATTACGTTAAACTATAATACAATACTAAGTAAAGAGATTACGGAAAAACTAGTAATAGCAGAGTAGGAACAAAAGTTATAAAGTAATAACATTTTATTACTATTCCAATAACATAAATATTTCCATCAGATATCGATACGTGTAAACTATTAGTTATCAACATCATGTCGGTGATGTAACCGGCGACACTCAACAACGAATGTTAATTAGAGAAAGTTGTTATTTTATGAAAAAATTGTATAAACCAATGAACTCCATATTAGGACGTGCTCATAGTTTATATTCACTCGATTATATCGGCTGAATGAATAATGCTAGCAGTTTTCATATATTTTATTCATTGCATCTTAATTATGAAAACTAAAACGCAGCAAAAATAAATTCTACATCGAATATGTGATATAATTTAGTAGATATTTATTATTTACACAAGCGACGTGAAGCGAACGAGCGAGAAGTGTCAACGTGTTTAAGGCGACACAAATGAAGTGCTATTTACGTAACAGCATTAAATTATCTCGACTATTACAGAAATTGGTAATTGATGGGCATGCGTGGTTTCATGGCGTCTAATCATAATCTAATACAAACATTATAAACGCATCACAGTACAGTCGCGCTCAGCGGACCGTGCGCCCGCGCAGCGCGACGGACGATTACCGGCCGCTTGTGAGAAACATACATCTTGCAGTAAACTTGTATATTTTTCTCTTTTAATGATGTCACTTTATTTATGTATGGGTATTTAGGCGGACGTTATTAATAGCTTCCGAGATTCCGTTACTAATAATAATGAATACATACGATAGCGATTCATGTACGACATAACTACAATGAAACTCTATACATTCTTCATGTAAGAGTGTCGGTTGTAAATGAGAACAATGCGATTTTTTGCGTCATGTTTAAAACGCGCGGCGTGTGCGTGCGTGGCGACGCTGCGCCGGTGCGTGTGTGCGTGCGCACGTGTGCGGCGCGAAGGGTTGAGATTTGAGACAATACGCGAAGGGTGAAGGCCGGGGACGCGGACGGGGTACGAGCGGTAGGTTTTTTACGTGTTTTAAGCGCGAGTCGCGGCGGGCGAGCGGGCGGGGCGCGCGGCGCGGGGGGCGGCGCCGGGGGCGGGGCCTCGCCTGCTTTGCATATCGCGCATCGACTCACACATCTACATACGGTATACGACACTCGCCTGCCATCTCGTTTGAATCTCGTCAGACATCTGTGCGCGCCGTTGGACCGGCGCACAGCAGCCTGTGACGTCACGGTTTGTCAGTACAAACGACCTGCTAAATTCCTCGTGAACGTATACGTGATGCAAGGCAGAGGATAGCAATTAGCCGGGAAGTGATCGCCAGCAAGTATGCAGATGATCTCCGAGCGGCGGGAGAGATTCCGATGCATATTAATGCGAGCGCTGACGCGTGAAAACAACTCGTAACTTTTGCCTTCGCTACGTCGGTTAACAAGGCAGGAGTGCATTCTTTGCATATTAATTTATTAATTCATGATATGTTAATAAAACAATATCTAAACTTTCTCTCTTGTTAAATAATAATTTAATGTAATTATTAACTATGTAACATCTTACATGACTTATAGACAACATCATATCAAATCAAATGTGTAAATACATTCTGAGACATCTGTTACAGATACTTTAGAAATAAAGAACATAATATTGAGTTAGACAAAAAATAACAAAAAAAACGTAAGTATGTCTCAATACATTGTTATAAAAAAAACTTAAAATTAAGTCAATTTCAAGACATTATTCGTATTTGAGACCCTTTAGTAATACTTAATGTCAAACTTACTACTATTACAATACTAAATAAGGAGGCAAAACTTTATACGGGATATTGATATCTATGTAGGTAAAAGTGCAACGAAAAAATTCAAAATTTATTTTATGGAATAACTATCACCAATAGTTGCGATTTTTAAGAATATCCATAATTCTCTATTCTGAACAAACAAGCTTCTTAACTCAGTTTTTGGCAAATTAAGCAAAACCAAGTCTGGTTATCATATGTTCGGCGATGCCAAGACATGATTAAAAGCAAGCACAATGGAGCTGGCGAGTCGACATCACCAATTAAACGGCCCGCAGCCCGTCGGGGCGGTTTGTTTGAGAGGTTATTGAAATAAGCTATTTTTTACAGCTTCAATCGAGAGCCGCTGATGACCGCAATTAACTCCACACTGTACCGGCCTTCACTCGGCAGATTTTAGTTTGCATCCTACGTACAATATGATACACAATTCTGGGAACATGGAATCCAACATTCGGCAGCGGATAGCCGCGTGGCTCAAATGGCGAGAAGTGACTGGTGTCACATGTGACAAAAGAATGCCTGTCAAACTCAAGGGTTTTGGTCTAAAAATGCTAAATGAGAAGTGGGCAGCAAAGACAAAGAAAGCTGACGCCATCACCATGTGCAGAAACAACATACAGAAATCATCGTGCAGATTTATTGAAGTATATTTCACATAACATCATAATTATGGCACTCGATTTAGACTATGTCCAATTTTGGTACTTGCTAAATCCTTGCTTAGTTGCCTTACACTTACCTAACGTTATACTTTGGCCAAATCACTCAATATTGTTATTAGCTGCAGCCTATGTATAAGCTATATTAGTGTAAAGTTTCATCAAAATATGATCAACAGTTTTTGAATGAAAATACAATAAAGATCTGTTCGTCCATCCATCTTGTCGCGCGTTCTTTTCGTCTCTATAATAGTTATAGAATCACACTAATGATATTGATATTTTACATAATGTTATTATTAACATAAGAATTTAGCAAATACGTGAGAAGTCAACATTTAGAATTTCTGATACAAGATATTATCTACTTTTAGAGAGTAAAATGAGAGTAACAATTTTTACATTGTTATAGATTTCAATTAAAAGCTCTAAAGTTTCAGCTCTACTTTAAAAGTACTTGTTGGATTTTATATTAAATTTTCTTGAAAAGTTTATATTCGATGTATTGTTGTTGGAATGTCTTTGGAAGTAAATGTTTCTGAAATACAAAATGTAATATAATAATAAGATAGAGATATGGAGGAGAGGACACAATAATGGATAGAGAAGTTCCAAATATTATAATCATGTTCTGATAGATAGTTATTAATATTTATTCTATTATTCGACAACGGCGAGTCGAAAAAGAGTTTTAGCAGAGTATGTATGTATGTTTTTATTTACATGTGTTCCAACGTAGCATCTTATCGTATCAACGGATTTGCAAAAATTGCTGAAGACAATACGTTACATTTTGTAAGTATATTTTTGGTTTAAAGAAAAGTAATGATTGTGATGGTTTGTTAGATAAAAATAATAGTATAATATATCAAGTAAATATTCATATTATTATATTTCAATTGTTATCAAACACGCTATAGTGAGATAGCTTGGCTTCGGAGATTTCGGAGGGCTATAGTTTTTTACACAAGTACCTATACTTGTTTTATTTATTCATTTTATGTAATTTACATCTTTTTCATTCTGTCCCAATTACATTAAATTTTACCAATTATGACTTTAACTTCAGAATGATTGTTTTACCTGTAATAACTACCGAACAATTCCGGCTAAGTTATAATAACGATTAAAACCTGTTTGTGGCGTAATTGTCACATCATCAAGTGTCGCGTGTATGTTTCATAGATGCCACACAATGAAGTGCACTTGTAGCTAATGGTTGCGAGAGATAGGGTTGTGATCAGCAGATCATTAGTGGACTGGGTCAGTGGCGCACCAGGAGCCAACAGGCTGCCTTTGTCCCGCGCCTCGTTTACTTAACAATACGCAGCTGATTCCGGCAGTTTTTTGGCAAAACCGTTATTTTACACATAAATCTCACCCTTCCAAACTTTTCAAATTTCAATATCCCCTTCGAACAATGCGTTCGTTGCATCGCGTTTTTTACACTCGACGATTTTTTAAAAAATGTGGGGTAATGCATTTTTTATTGCATAAATCGCGAGCTTTTAGCGGAGAATCGTACGTTATTCCTTCCCACGGCCGGGAAATGGGTCACGCATTGTTCCGCTCCTTCGTTTTTGCGTTAAAAAAGAGATTTCGACGGAGACGCGGGCCGGGACCTGTCGCCTCCCGCCGCGCCCCGCGCACCCCTGACACAGTTTTTTAGGGGTAAAAAACATAAAAATTACGTCGCAGCTTGCGATCGAATTTTCTCAGGAATTGCGAGTTTTTTTTCGCGAATAATCTAGTTGCGGCGTGTAGTACAGGAGGCGAGATCGAGTATCGGCAAGGGTTGGCGCCGCGACATCTGTAGCGGCTGCGTTTACCGGATTTCAAATAAATTTATGGGATCTGAGGGTTGTGGGGCGCGGCGGGGGGACGGGGAGCAATAAAATGATTAGGTAAACAAAACGGAGGGCGCGGGGAGGCCGGAGGGCGCGGGTCGGCCGAGATTACCTCCGTTTTAACGCGTGAAAGATTTCAAAGGCGGCCCGGCCACTTCACAAATAATCCATCAACATCTCGTCCGCACTCGGGCGGAGGGCGCAAATTCGATTCCGAGTTAGATTGGAGTGCATATTCAGCTAACGAGGTTTGTGGAGTGAGCGGGAGCGATATTGGCTCCTCACCTGCTTCGAGTGACATCAATGGCTACTCCACCTCGCTCTCGTCAGCGCTCACATAACTTTGATATTGAAATACCGGTGATCTGTGAATTGTATAAAAATCTATTCCTAAAATCTACAACTTACTTAATATATTTTAAAATAAATGTAATTGTTTAAATGCAAATACGTTTTTCATTCTATTGTTATGTAATTTAAGTCGAAGTACCTCTTTGATTAAAAATTCAGTTCCGCTTTATATTTTTTATCGAGCGGATTATATACTTTGTAATATTTTAAGATAATTATAAAGTAATAAGTTTTTGAATATTTTCGTAATAGATGTAATACTACGAATGGAGTTATAGATGGATCTTTTGATTTTGATGACTCGAAACAATTGACAGTTTTGATGACTTTGCATTAATAATACATATTTCTTTATCGAACCTCATAGGAGGAGCTGCAATAATTTTAGCTGTTTAACTTATTTAAAGCAATGTTTTGTAAATAGAAGTACATATTGTTCTCCTATTTGTAGTGTCTAATTTTTATTATTTTAGATCCCTTTATATAATTATTTATATACTCGTACATACAGTTATTTTTTCGGTTGTTTTTTTTTGTTTGATATTGCATTTTAATATTTTATTGGGAAGTATTAGTTTACATCACGAAAAATTGATATCAAAACATATACTATTTAATATGAATAGCAGTAAGGAGTATACTAGACTGTGAAAGTCGTAAATGTATTATCAATTCAACACTACTACGTGCCTCAGCACTCAAAGCAAGATATGTTGGTAAATATTAGTTTTGTCATAAACCTCATGCTTCTGACACACTGCTGTTATAAACTGTTTTGGAACATTTGTTTTACATATGTATAGAACACTTTAATATAAATGGCCTGCATAAACGGGGAACTTTTGACCTCACGACTTTTGTCCGTCAAAAGAAGTAGGACAATAGTCCTTCGTGTGCGTCGAGTGCAAGAATTAGATGCGATCTATTTATAAATGATAAAAGTCTGGTGGACCAAAGTCTCTCGCTTGCGTTCAAACAAATATACGAGTTCTTAATACTATTTACTCTTAGTTTAGAATAAAGGAAAAAACGAAACAGGTGTTCAAGGAAAAAAATTAAATAGAACCAGTTTATAAAGTTAAAGCAAAAATTTTGTTTTAATTTTTTTTTCGGATTAAAATAGTTAACTTTTGTTTTGCTTAGTTCAAATAGATGAATTAATGGTTGAATGTAATGATTTTCCCATGGATTGATAGTTACGAGTGAAAAATTGGACTAACAATATTATTACCCTATTTACTCTTAAGAAATTTTATTCCTAATGTAATTAAGAAATGTTTGATAATTTTTTATAAAATTTAGTATGCAGTGTGAATACATTATAATATTAGTTAATTATGCATATTTAGACGGATTATTGTAATTAAAGATTAGGTCTTTTGTTTATTTAAATAAATGAACAAATAA
>DVXP01000483.1:0-20168 GCA_018235645.1 Junonia grisea | reverse complement strand
CCGCCTAGCTAAACGCCTCCGCCATCTCGCCCGCCTTAGCCCTAGTCACCGCGCATTCAGTCTGGCCGCAGGCTAAGTTTCAAATTTCGCGCCCGCTATCGCCACCGCGTTAGGCCGGCAGTCTGGTTTCACCCAGCGACTTAAATGTCATGCGTCCACATTACAGCGACTTGTTAGTACTTAGTTCATATTAAACATCTAAATTGTTGATAAATATTATAGTAAACTTTGTATTTAATAACTTGAAAAAATAAATTAATATAATACAAGAACTCATCGTTGATAAAGCTAAAAAATACTATAAAATATTGGTCAAAGTCGTTAGTCGCCAGCGATATTTCAGATTTGCAGCGATTAAAGTCGCTGTATCGCCAACGATTGTCTAGACGAGACTTTTTACAGCGATTTGAGTCGCCGTCGACTAAAGTCGCTGTCGTGAATACCGACCTTAATATAAATGAATATTTTATTTTAGCATTTAACACATACAGTACTCGTAACACATAAAATTGCTATATATTTAGATTTGTGTTATTTGTTTATTATATTTAAACGTATTATAAGTACATCATATTCAATCAAATTTATACTTATTCAAATATTATTATTGTCAAAGTTACACTAATGGGCTATTTGACTACTTTCTAAAATCCATTTCACATTGTGTAGTGATTCATAAGAATCCTACTAACAGCTTTTATTTTTGTTTATTTCAACGTATATCCCACTGTTGGGCAAAAGCCTCTTCTATTAGAGAGAAGGTCCAAAACTACTTGAACGTTTTAAAAAATCCTTTCACTGTTTGGAAGCTATACTATCTTCGATGAACGTAGGCTATCTTAAAAATTTTCAAAAATATAGTAATACCCGTGCGAAGCCCTACTATAATACAAAATAAATAACTTCACATAAACAGACCTTGTATCTTGTATAATTATACTTTTAATAGGATATTAAACATATACTCATACAAACTGCAACATAATTTTTTTACAATACTATTTGAAAGAATTGTGAAAAATACATATACAATATGCATACTTCAGCATTTTAGGATTTTATTATTAAACGAATAAATTGGGAAATATCTTTATTGCTAAAAAGTAAACAAAAAGAGTATTTATTTTATCAGAGATAAGTAAAGATTCTCGTGACGTTATCGTGATCACATGTTCTCATTGTAAATGTAACTGTAGAAACATTACTTAAACTCTTTAATAAAAAATAAACTATATATGTGCAATTGTAATATAGCTAAAGTACTACAATAAATACAATCTTGTTGACTTTTGACATCCTCGCTAATATGGCCTTCTCGTGACGGCCACAAGCTTTCTGACTCAACTCACAGTTAACGTTTAGATTGACTAAACGTTATCGTTTGTTATCTTTAGTTAATAGAAAATATTGTACATATGTGTTACAGTTCTCAAACTTTAGTGATGAAGTAAGATGACCTTTTAAATGTACCTTTTCGAGTTATCTCTGTCGCTTACGTATTACGGAATTAAATATAGTGAAATACTGCGATTTGAAGAATTATAAAATATCATTCGGTGGCGAGTGTGAATTGTGAATATATGTTATATCATAATACTACAAACTGTTTAAAAATATAATTTTCAATATTAAATCTATTGTCAAATATAAATTATTGAAACGTGCAAAGAGCTGCGTTAAAACAAAAACATTGAATATTTGGTGCCTACTAATTAGTCTCTCGTATTATCTCATATTATCGTTTATGCATACCTAATTGCTTTAGCTTACTGTAAATTTAATACTAGCTTCTTTATACAGTTGTTAGTTATCAAAGAATAATATTTATCTAATGCTTCAGGAGAACAAAATTGTTATGAGAATTTAGTCATGGACCGAAATGCACAGTCTGCAGGTTAGTTCTAGTCCAATCAACGACAATTTTTGTTGTATATGTCTGTGTGTGTTTTTACCTATGTACATTCTTTTTCAAATTTATCGTGACCTAATTATTCATTGTATATACACATTTTTATGTTTATAGGTGTTCGTGTGTATACGTTTATAGGTAAATAATGATTTGTTTATTATTAACAAACAACATGAAATACTAACAAGACTAATAGAAATACTATATTAACTATTCAGTAATCTTGATAATTACTAAATACACACATTATGTAACGAAGGTGTATAAATATTATTGCATGAAACTTCACTGTAAAATCTTAGATAATAATGTCACATAGTTATTTCTAGCAAAAACTTTAGAATTACTAAACAAAATTGTATAATGTGCGTATTTATATATGGTTTTAAGACTCAATAAGTATTAATTTTAGTAAGGGAAGCATTTTTAATAAGTCCGACGTAAAATAAAATGTAATGCTACCTGAACCGCAAAATTTGCAAAAAAAAATAAACAATCTACAATTGACTAATTGTTAAAATAAATGTACATATTTTAACAGATAGGGCTAGTGCCATCAGTGCGAGATGGAATATACATGACAAATATTATTAAAAAACTACTTTTGTATAGATTACTTTAACAGTATGTGTGAACCATACATCAAATAAAAATGTTGTATACGTTCTAATTTACATTAATTTGTTCTACACTTAATGTGTAATACAAAACGTTATGACTGTACCATGGACTGTACCGATCATACGAATATTTGGTAATGTCCTTACCATAACACCATTGCAATTTTTATGTGGATTAATTGTCATAGATCACTATGTATACTTCTAAATAATGATCAAGGCTCAAAACAAAAATCTACGATGCAGCATAGCGTTACACCTTTAATTTTACGCTGTACATCGTAAATTCTTATGACATTTATGTATTGGTGGCGATTAAATTCCCCTCGTGACGGTTTGCGGAACTAGTATAGGATAGAAGTGACAGATACTTTACGAACACATATATAGAAAACAACCTGAGTTTATCATTTGATTGTTTTTAAAACAATCTGTGATATGATTTCGTTGTTGGACATTTACAAGGTAATCGAAAATACTATAAGATCTCTTCGTGAGATTGAAATTAGATTGAAATCTAAAATAGTATTCATATCATTTTGAAAACTTACAGACGTTTATAATTACTTTGTAGGGCCTGGAAAATAATCAAATTCCAAATTAAGTTAGTTAGTTCTTAATTTAGTGGCTTTGTTTCGATATTTAATCCATGTTTAAAAGGTATCTGACATTTGACACTTGACAGTATCTGCCTTACGCTAGTTCTGCGAGACGCCGCTAGGGAATCTGCTCATCGCCAATAGGCTATTAAATAAAATTTTATTCATTGTACATTGGTGCATTTTAACATTTTGCTTATATCAGACATTTCCAGTAACTTATACGTTAAACCATTAACCATTATTTTTATGCTAATTAGCGATAATATTTCCCTATTAGTTAATATTTACTTTAAGTTTCTTAGAATACAACGCTATAATGAGAAAAGTAATGCTCAACTTAAATGAACTGTTTATAATTTCCAATAAACATTATTTTGCAGATGATAATAAAAACAACGATGATAATAATACAACAAATTCGTAAGTCTTTTCTTTATTTATTATTATTTTAACTATCTATATAATTATAATTCTTCACTAATTTACGTCGCAGTAATATTTAAGGAATATTAAATTGGATAAAATGTTTAATTTCTGTCTTCAATGTATGTCATGAATTCCCTACAAAATAAATATATCCAGATTTATATATAAAATTTTTACATGAATTACTTTATAAGATAGTTTTTACTTTAATTATTATTCGATAACTCTTATAACAAAATACGACTCTAAGGAGTAATGTTTATTTTTAGGTGGTGGTATAAATTTTGTTTACGATGCCATCAAGCCGATTCAACACCATCGTGGCAACCTATGTGGTGGGAAAAAATTTTTCCCTTTCCACTTTTTCCTACTTTCAGACAGTCCGCTCAGCAAATTTGCATTATATTTTTCTGTAAGTTTAATTTAAAAAAAATGCACAATAGGTTATTTTTTATTAGCCATAGATAGCCTTAGTGTCCAGTGTTAATAGTGACGCATGTGCACTTGTTATAAATTAATTCCGAAATTTGCGTAATACAGAATACAACATGGTACAAACATTTAAAACAATTTCCAGTTTTCCTCACCTGGGGTATATTATACGCTGAAATTGGTGAACCAGTCGGTTTGAATGGTGAATTATTGAGCATGACAATTTTAGTCATTGCAGCGTACTTAATTGGGTGGATCTGGTTAAAAATTACAACATTACCTGCACTTATTGGAATGTTACTTACAGGAATACTATTTCAAAACTTACATTTAGTACATATGACAGATGAATATCGGAAGCTTAACCAAGACCTCAGGTAAAAAATATACACAAATAAAAAAGCTACATGCACAAAAATATGACGTGTCTATAAATTTATTCGACAAATTTACAGGAAAATTGCTTTAGTAATAATTTTAACAAGAGCTGGTCTAGGCCTCGATGCTGGTGTACTTAAAAAGCATTATATAGCTGTTTTACAACTTGGACTTTTGCCATGGCTAGTCGAGTGCATTGCTATTAGTGTTACTACTCAATTTTTATTGGGCTTACCATGGATTTGGGGTAAGATAAATTGCATACAGATCATCATAAATTACTTATATTTTGAATATTTATGTCATGGGTTTTGAAATATGATTGTTTCCAGCATTTTTACTGGGTTCCATGATCGCATCTGTGTCACCAGCTGTGGTAGTACCATGCCTTTTTAGACTGCGTGACGCTGGTTATGGTGTATCTAAAGGGATACCTACATTATTATTGGCTGCTGCTGCCATAGATGATTCCGTTAGTGTTGCTGTATTTGCAATCATACTTAATGCAATGTTTTCGACCGGATCAATGACTTTCAACATTATAAAGGTTCACAAATGTTTTATTTCTATCCATATTTGATAAAATAATTTTTAAACATAGTTTATAATACTTGCTTTATTTTAGGGTCCCCTTTCAATTGTAGTTGGTGTGGTTCTTGGATCTCTTTGGGGTGCATTTACGTCTGTTCTCCCAGAAAAAGGAGATATATACGTAGTTCCTTTAAGATTTTTAGCTCTATTTTTGGGTGGTTTGTTTTCATTATTCATATCAAATATGATTGGATGGAGTGGTGCAGGTAAGAATTTATTTATAAATTTAAATTAAAAGATTTTAATAGATAAAGTGAATATGTAAGGTATTTTGGTCCCTAGGTCCTTTAGCAATAGTATCGTCTGGTTTTATTGCTGCGTATTATTGGGAAAAACAAGGTTGGCCTGTCAATAAAAACCCAGTTAGCAACCTCTTCAGGATTCTTTGGATATTCTTTGAACCAATCCTTTTTGCTTTCACTGGAGCTCAAATCACAGTACGTAACCGTTATTCTAGAAAAATAATTAAAAACAAACAAAAGTTACCGTTATTTCATTTCTTTTTTATAGCTCAGTGCTTTAGATCCTCAAGTTATAGCAATGGGAGCTATATGCCTTGTTTCATGCCTACTGTTACGTGTTATCGCAACATTTTTAGTAAGCTTTGGATGTGGACTAAATAAAAAAGAAAAACTCTTTATCGGTATTACTTGGTTAGCAAAAGCTACGGTCCAGGTTTGTATAAACTTTTGTTTTTATTAATTATACTATTAATTTACTTCAAAAAGCAAAGTACAAGTTTCAATAAAATTTTATTACTTTTTGTACCACAGGCAGCATTAGGTCCAGCTGCGTTAGATTTAGTTCATAACGGACAAAGCGCTGGTAATCCAGTTGTTGATGAAGAAAGATATGCAAAGGCAATCCTTGCTGTAAGCGTTCTGAGCGTGGTTATATCTGCCCCTATTGGTGCTATACTAATTGCCCTCACCGGACCTCGTTTGCTGAATCGTGATTGTAAGCATCTTATGTACACATTTTATCTAGGGAAAAATATTTTTGCTGTAAGAGTCACTGGTTATACGTAAACCTATTGTAAAAAATTTAAAAGCAAACCAAAAAACGTGAGTTTTTTATGAAACATGAAATATTTATCTTAACGGCCGGAATAATTCCTAGTATTTTCTGAGATACGATTGAAAAATTCATATAAGTGGAGTAGAAACCAGTCGGCCTGATATTTTTAATGGGATTGGGCGGCATACAAACAGACAGATCACCTGATGGAAAGTGAATGCTGCCGCCCATGGACATTTGTAATATCAGAGGAGCTACAAAATGCGTTGCCGGCCTTTTAGTGGGAATGAATGATGAAGAGGTGGGGAATTAACCTCACTCACGCGGCGAAACACGACGCAAGCGTCATTTTACGCCGATTTTCTGTGAGGCCATGGTATTATTCCAGTCGAGCCGGCCCATTGGTGCAAATTCATGGCTCTCCCATGTGCATTGTGCGGCCTTGTGAATATAAGTAATTTGGAACTACGACGTTAATCAGTTTCCAATTGAATATCATAAGTTAAATTATTTAAATAATAATATTAAAATTGTGTTCTAAATTATTATCGTTATCTTTTAATTTTTAGATTAAATTTTATTTTATTTTTTTCAGCACAAGCAACTGGCATTCCTATTGAAAATGAAAATTCGCTAGACAGAAATACGTCATTATGATTGTATACTTAATATTTTCTCTATTTCGTACTTAATAATGGCCATTATATTTTTAAAATATTAAACGTTACATGTTTCTAAAAATTTATATATTATTATTGTTTTATATGGTTTATATTATTATTTTTTTAATTTTTACTAATTTATAAGTAGTTGTTTTTTTTCGGATACAATACCTTTCTTCTAAGCATCGAAATTCCCGAAACATTATTATCTACTTATAATTATTATGTGATAATTGGGCAGTTCGTGTCGAACCACGCGCATGAAGAGTTCCGTAGTTTTCATACTAATATACGGACATTTATTAACATCGTGTTTAAAATTACTTATATCTTAACAACATCATGTTTACCTAACAATTTTCAATAAAATTATTATTTTTTTACTTTGATCGGCTACACTTCGATAACTATAAAAGCCCAGGTGGCTCTAATAATTTTTCTTATTTATTGTACTACTATCATGAATTTTTTCATATTTTTAAAAGCAGCAGTTTAGTGACTTTAAGAAAAATTGTCAATTTAAAGCTTAATTTTTCGGAAACAGTTCTTCGATTGGAGCAATGGTCTTCCCACCCTTAAAATATTTTTAAACGACCTATATAACGATACTCAACAACATGGGATAAATGAGGGAAAAAAATTTTGGTCTCACTTTACACATAGGGAAGACACCCCAAAAAAATTTTTTTAAAGATATTATTGTACGACTTTTTTAGCGGGATTCATATGTATACTCATACCGAATTACAGTTTTCTAGTATTAAGCGTCTCTGGTACTGTAGATGTAACTTTATGTTTATTTTGGTAAGCGTTAAACACTTCACATTAGATAAACAGTATATTCCTAAATTCATTGTTTTTGTAAAAAAATAACTTATAATTATAATAGCATAATACAGCATAAAAACCGGGATTTCAAGAAAATAACAAAAGAAAAGAAGTCTCATTGTCAGAAAGATCGGCAAAATATATCTAACGAATGGTCAGCGAATGTGTTAATAAAATATAAGAAAGACCTAAAGCAATAAAGACTTTCTTTTTCATTCTTCATAAGAATGTGCAACGCGAAGTGTATGTGTATATAAGCATTGCGCAAGGCATAATTATTGTGCCTAGCGCAATACCTTCTTAAAAATAAATATTAGTCTTCTTATCGATTATCATTTAACTACTTTATAATCGAGTTCAATATACGCTACATTATTTAATACAACACTAGTTCATTGACGTAAATTAAATTGTGACAACCTTACAAACAAAAACAAGCAAGCAAATATATTTTTTGTATTTCATTGATAATTTTGTTTCGTATTAAATTGTTAATATGGTCGGGAGTCAATGCAAGCGCAATTTAAAGTTGTATATGTTATAAAATTAAATTAATATTAGGTCCTTGATAATTTACTATTGCCTTTAAAAATGTCGGTTATAGCTATTGCAGTAGCTGCAGAAAGTGGAGTACCTATCTTTTCAAGAAAACGCGGTAACAATGATAATGTAAGCGTAATTGTAGTTTGTTTATTTGTTTTTTAAGTCGTTAATAAAATATGATATCCTTTATGAGATAAATGACTTATGTGTGTGAACAAAAAATAGTCTCGTATTTTAAATTATACAGACAAAATTTTAGCCTACAGTTATCTATTTCTTTATTTCTAGATTCAGTTTTCAACGATAGCATCTCTCCATGGTATTAACATGTTTACAAAATGTCATAACTTATCATTGATAAATACTCAGGTTGATAATGGTACAATACTTTGGAAAGAATATTGTAAAAGGTAAGATTTAAATAAAAATATTTTAATATGTATGACAATTTTTAAATGACAAGCTGTTCTGTTTTCGGTTATTCAGCATCACTTTAATAGGAATAGCAACAGGCGGCCTTGAGTACGATTTGGAACTTCTTCTGTCCTGTATTTATGATGCAATGGTCTTCTTTATTGGTAAAAAAGAATTGGAGAATTTAAAAAACATTGACCAAACCAAGAGAGATCTGAGGCAGTGCTACCCAATCATAGACTATCTTTTAGAAACACTGGATCCAAATACATTGCCTCGTTCGACAATAGTACTTGATTCCATTCAGAGTATACTTTGCCCTCAGGCACAACAATTGCAGGTAAGGTAAAATATTTTTTAATAATTATGAATTTATGAATACTGAATAAATATTTAAGTTTCCCTTTTATCATGATAACCTGTTAAATCCATATTATCTAAAATTGCATAGATATTAATAGATATATATAAATTAGATAGATTTGTAAATATATATTTTTTTGACTACATTGTATTATTATAATTTTTGTTCACAGCAAGTATTAGATAATTATGCTCAAACTGTGACAGGTCGTTGGGCATTTCTCTGCATACACGGACACTTGGTGGCAACAAGTTCAGATTTTTATGAATTAGACTCGAGAGAGGCGAGGTTACTTCTATTACTTGCAGCTGCACAAGATGGTGCCCCATTAAGAGATACTCTCATTTATTTACCTTTAATGAGTCCTAATGTAAGTTAAGTGAATTTGAAATAGTGAAACAGTTTTATATAACACTAGTAAACTAAAAACTAACTAATAAATATATACTATAATTCATGGCTACTTAAATAATCACTCATAAATTTGTATTTTTTTTCATTGAAATATTAAATTTCTTACTATGTATGATCTAATTTTGTCATCACAACAAAAAGACAGTTGAAATTTTTTCAAATTGACATTTACTTATAAAGTAATAATTTGTATACTTAATTAATTTAACCAGCCTTAATTCACATTAAATTTAACATAAGCAAATTGAGCTCAGTCCCAAAAAATTCTAACAAAAACTAGAAGAACTATTACACATTCCACACTTGGTTATAATAAGTTTACATTGCCATATTAAGTTTGTTTATATTATACACAAAAATCACATCAACATATATCACAATCAAATGGATGAAAATAAAGACAACTTTTTAATGCAGAAAAGAGATGTTCTTGTTGTTAGCAAACATTTATTTGCATGTATTTAATTGATCTCAATTTCAAAATGAATAATTTTCAGGTGGCCTTCCGAGCAGTAACTTGCAAACTTCTGGCAGATGTGTATGTCCTGGTGATTTGTGGGGCAACTCCGCCTTTGTCTCAAATAGATGAAATAGTCCTGCAATGCTGGGAAGGCTATGCACAGATGATAAAGGAAGCAAAACTTGTTTATCCAAGAAATTTTCCGACGAGCATCTCATTTGACCCTGTTTTCATAGGGTAAAGTATTATAATAATATACTTTTTACTTATATTAAACTTAAACGTCAAAAATTCGCGACATGTTTAAGTTTAATATTATTTCCCCATGTGTGGAATAGAATAATAAATAAACAACTTGAAATAGCACGGTGTCATCTCTCGTCCAAGAATTCATTGTAAAATGAATCTTTGAATGGTTAGGAACTCTGCAAAGATTCCTCCATAGACGGCACCAAGGTCGCTTAGACCGTCTATCATCATCAGATTAAGAATTTCAACACAGCGTGCGAAGCGATCCATAGCTCAACTAGAGCACCTGCCCTGGCAAGGCAGAAGGTGTAGGTTCGAATCCCGCTGTGTCGCGAATTTTTGATTTGATGTTTAAGTTTAATATTATTTCCTTACATGTGGAATAACACGGAATAATAAATTAAAAACTCCTTACTTATTCTTGCTATTTATAACTATAATACATAAAAAAAATCGAATAACTATTTTATACAACTTTTTTATTCTCCTGGTCCTTATACTAACTTGCTTAAACATACTACTTTAATTTTTCGTAATAAAACACTTCACAAACACCTGAATAGCTAAAATAATTTTCGCAGAGTACTAGTTGTAAATATAAATAAGCGAAGATGTGTGTTTTCCCGCCATTTACACGGATCAAATCAGAAAAACAGAGGAATGTCTGGAGTACACAGAATAGACATACTAAGAACATTTTATATTACAACTGCAAGGGATTTAGCTCCAGAATTAAAAATGGAAGGGGATAATAAAGGTAATTTATATAACTTATAGCCTAAAAAGATTTTTGGTATTCATTAAAGCAGTTTGTTTTACCATAAAATCTACTAAATCAATATATTTACTTTATAGGGAAAGAATTTTATAGAAACTAAAAACACTCTTTTAAAGTTTTCCAAACGAATACCACATCTATTACAATTAATTTCATGTAATACATTTTTTCACCAAGTCATTTATTCAGCTTTAAATAACGATAATATTGCTTTACAGATGTAATTGATGGGGGAGTGAGTGAAATGTACTGGTGTTCGGAATATCACAAATGTCATGCTCAGAGATCAGGGAATCTTTTGTGTTGTGCTTTATATCTCCCAACAGTTCCTAATCATACAATGAGGTAAATATCATCTTTATATATGAAACTTAATACTTCGATGTGGTTGTTTGTCAAATAACTCCTAAACAACTGGACTAGTTTTAATGAAAGTGTGTGTGGACAATATTTTAAATATTTCTGAATGATTTGAAAAGCATTTGGGCAATGTCTGTCGGATGCCCTAGTTTTTTAAAAAATTACTCATTTTTTTACATAAGAACTTTTTCCTGACAATGGAAAATTACAAAAAAAGATTTAGAAAAAACGGTCCAGCCTCTCATGCGTGACGCCATGGCTAAGAGAAATAGGGATTAATTTTTTGTATATTAAATGATATTTATTTTTTTACAGATTATTAACGAGCCAAATACTTCAAGATATATCTACAAATAAAGAAATATTCTGGTGAATCAAATAGCAGCAACAAATCCGTCCATTACATTGTGATATACATACATATATGAAATGAAAAAAAAATAAAACAAGTTTTTAACTATTGCAGCATTATTTATTTATTCCCAGAGCTGTCATCACTAAAACACGTGTATTCAATAATATCTATCTAAAGTACGGTCATATTAATATAAGTCACTTAAAAAAAGGCAATTCGATTTATCATCTAAAATTTGATAGTCACGATATAGGAATTCAGTCTGTTCTTTGTGACAATCGTATATTATAAGATAAAAACAAGAGCATTCGAAGTATTATAAAATTAGGAATGTTTGTTGCACTAATTTTAATCTGTTCTATGTGGTGAAAAAAACACCTAAATGCTTGACACATCTTACCTATCAACTTAGCTTTTATGCAAATAATTGGCAAACCATTCAAGTGACATGACAGTAGCCGGTGTGAAAAAAAAGTAAGGCACCACATGTACTGAAAATTATGTTTTGTGCATTCCATCATGGCATGCATGTTTCATGTATGTTCGTATTCTAATAAATAAAAAAAATCTAATAATCTTGATATACATGTAGTATTACAAGCTTATGAGAATACCTGTTGGCGTCGTTTTTCACAGTCTGAACAAAAACGAATTCTTTAATAAAACAATAATATAATTTATATAACCTCTGATGCTATTTTTCAAAATTAATGTTGATATGATTAAAAGATAATAATTTAGCCAAAGATTTTGACTGAAACAATTTTTATGAATACTACCATGATTTTATCAAAATTTAAAGTAAGTTTATGAGAAATTAGTAGATAAATTAAAATTGATAAGATATTACATCTAGGTAGTTTAGTAATTAGCGAGGTTTTATTTTATTTAAATTTTT
This sequence comes from Junonia grisea, assembly GCA_018235645.1. Classification (NCBI taxonomy): domain Eukaryota; kingdom Metazoa; phylum Arthropoda; class Insecta; order Lepidoptera; family Nymphalidae; genus Junonia; species Junonia grisea. The sequence continues at coordinate 7,868 of DVXP01000483.1, read as the reverse complement.
TAAGTAACTTTATTATTAAATTCCAACTTATATTTAATTTTATTAATGATCTTTCAGCATGTTGTTTTTTTATATTTGTGTATTTTCTCATGCAATTAACATAAAAAAGGTTTCTCATTAAGTGTAGTTCTTAGTATAATAGTTTTAAAACATAAAATTCATTTAGTAATTGATTGAATTTAGTTGGTCAAATCCATAATAAAATATTTTTTAAAAGTTTCTTCTTTATTTTATTATAATTATTGTAATTTAAGGATTTTAATTAGTTTAAAACAATAAATGCGCATACGATCTCGTATTAAATATAAAAAAAAATGTTATGCATTTTTCTCAGACAAGTGAATTATCTAAATTATCTAAAAACATCTGTCTAAATTTTAAATAATCAATACAAAATGTACATATACAGTACAAATAACACACAAAGTATGATAGTTGTGTATTTGATTTCAGCGTTTCATTTTGAATATTGGGTCGTAACATAAATTGCATAGTTTTTATAAAGCATTTCATAGTCATATTATGATTAATTATCAATAAATATAGGAAATACACAATGGCAAAATACAGATAAATGCACATTTAGCTCGCAAATACACACCAAGCTATCAAGTGATACTAATTAAAACAGGATTTGTAACTTACGTTACTCTATTATTAGGCGGGAATAAAGAAACATGTGTCCTTAATTTAGAAAACCTAAAACTTGCTTCAAATATCACAAAGTAAATAAACACAGATTTTTTAAAAATTGTGTTTAAATGTTTTATTATCAAAGATTATAATAATGTACACGTTTCTTATCCATTTTGGTTTCGAGATAGACTTTTATAATCCTAATGTGCAAATACTATGTTATAAAACACTCTGATAGCTACCGTAACACGTAACGACGGCGTGATGATACTTAATGCTCAAACTAAGACTAAGATCGTCTAAAAAAGTCTTTATATAGGAAAACTCGTTCCAAAGCATACACTACTTGAAACTACCGAGCAATCTGCACTGAGGCTGTTTAATTTTGCACTTTAACTGTTGAATAAGGTCGAATATTTTCAACGAAGGTCCCACTTTCATTTCGAGGAGTTCGATTATTTCATCTTTTGACAATTGTAGCATCATTGGGCCTGTTATATTGTTGAAGTTCACACAATATGGTTGACAGTCGTTGACTGTGAGGAACTTTGCGACGTCTGCAGTTGTCCAATTTTCAGGATCGACTGAATTTAGAATGTCTAAGGGCACACTGGTGTTGACTAGTCTGGGTATAACTTTATCATTTTCACTCTTTACAGGAGTCTCCGGCAAATCTTGGTTTGCAGTTCGACTGCAATCTTGCGTTACATCTGTGGGCGCGTTCTGTAAATAAAAGCATCTTGGTATACTAAACCGTTTTCTCAGAAATAGTGTTTGATGGTTTGTATCAATTGTAATAAATTGCATGTTATATTTTTTTCAGACATTTTGATTATTCATTAAATAATAATTCAGTATATTTTTTAGTGCTAGTTATAGTTTTAATAATAGTTTAGTTAAGTTAAAGGGAATAAATAATATCTAATACAACAAAATTTATACATGTCTCTTTTCCAACTCTGGTAATAATATTCATATGTCCTCTGTTTATAACATCAATTCAAAACTCTTTAAACAATAGAAATAGTAACAAATTCTTACCGATACATCTTGGCTGACGTCTTCAAGTTGTTCCTCCGGCGTTTCAAGACTAGTTTTCGACTCCGACTCCACCTCCATTTTAACGCATGTCTGTTCCTCCGACCGTATCTCTGTATCCGCGGATACTTCGGATACGCTTGTGGGTGGAGAGAGACTCTTAGTATCCCCCATGTCGGAGTTTTGTGAACTTTCCTCTGTTGTGTTCGGTGGTTGAGATGACGCCTTTGTTGCTGGAAATATAAAAAATGAGATAAATTATTATTATTAGAAATAAGCATGTAACAATGATTATATTGCCAAAGCTTAACTTGCTATTGCTGTTAATTGAAAAGGAGATGTTTATAATAAAATAGCTAAAGTCATTAAGTAGTCATAAATATAAAATCAGAGTTGGGCAAATGTCAATCGTAGAAACAATTAACAATTGATTAATTGTAAATTCACATCTCATTGAGTAGCAATTGATCAATTTTAATTGTGAAAACTGGCAACTAACAGTTAATTAACTGTTAATTGCTGTGCCGGCGACAAACAATTAATTAATTGTTAATCGTGGCATTTTGCCAATTAATACTCGATCAATTGTTAGTTGTTTTTCGAAAATAATTAATATTTAACAATTAATACAATCGGAAACGTCTTTAATTAATTGTTAGTTATTAATTGCTATTTAAAATAATTAAAAAAAATACATGCAACTGTTTTAATAATGAAACATAATTAATGAGTTAATTTTAATAATTTAATTAAGACGCGCAATAAAATTTTTAATTGCGATTATTTTTTAATTTTAACGTGCGATTATAGGTTTTAATTGATTAAAAATTAATTGCAATTAATTTAATTAAAATTAAGTTTAAATTGATTGATTAGTTCAATTAAAAACTAATTTATTAATATCTTATTAATTAAACGCTGCATAAAATATTATTAGTGTTAATCGTACCCTGCCTGCGCCTCCGCCTGGTGGGTCGTGCGGGCGGTCGCCTGGCGGCGCGCGGCGGCGGCTGCAGCGGGCCCTCGAGCCGGTGCCCCACCGCGCGGCACCAGCCCACCGGGTACACGTCCGTGCTGTGCGCCCACAGCCACTGGTCGTACTCCGAGCCCCAGCCGTCGAAGTGCACCTGGTAATGGGGTTTGATGTATGCATGTTTAGGATGTCTTCGCAAATTATGTGTCCGCCAAGACACTCTAAAACATGAACTAGAAATCTAGAAAATCAGGACGGTGGGTAGTCTTATCACATACACTTTTGTATGAAATCCCCTCGCCGATATGGAAACCTTTGCATAAAAACGGACTTGAAAAGAGTAACAGGCGAGTTTTTTATCGGTTCTTCTAAGCTAGGATCTACCTTTCGAACGGGAGGTAGATTAGAAAAAAGTAAACTGACGATTCAAAAGAGCTCCCAAAGCCAACTTGAATAAAGAATATTTTGAATTTGAATTTCAATTGCCGAGGCGCGGGTTCATGAGGTCGGCGCACTCGAGGCGCATGCCGGCACTGTGTGCTCACCTTGAGCAGGTCGGCCACGACGCGCGCGACGGTGGCGACGCAGACGAGGCGCGGGTCCATGAGGTCGGCGCACTCGAGGCGCATGCCGGCCACGAACCCGTGCGACACGACGTGCCCGCGCGCCGCGAACAGCGCCCGCCCCGCCGCCCGTGCGCCGCTCGCGGTCAGGTGCTGCTCCCAGCTGAACTGATCCGCTGTGATGCTGCAGACATATGTACACGTTATAATTATAAAACTTATATAATACACCTAATGTTTGTACATTATTTAAGATTTTGATTCCATTTGTTTAACATGTCCATGTCGGCGCTGGCCAAAAGTGTGCCAACTATACAATAAAAATCGTATTTCTGGCATACTACTTTGCAAATTCGAACAAACAAAAATCGGACAAAAGCGCGCTATTAATTTGAGCGCCGCCTCACAGCACGACTAACGATAATCAACCTCGGCGTGAACTTGTTAAGAGAATAAGCCTTTCCCCCCCCCCCCCTCTCCTCTCACCGACCATCAGTATTATTAAAAATATGTACTTTAGTGCTGTTTCTTTTGGTTTCAACAAAAACAACTACTTGAGAAAGATATCATGTCACCGATTTTGGAAAAAAAAAAAAATTTTTCTACTGGCCTATCTCTGCCTTCATTTTTAGCATTATTAAGATTAGTAAATTAGTAAACATAACTTTATAACAAAAATACATACCCAGCCGGTGGAACCAGGGGAATGTTGTTAGAAAGAGCAAACCCCACTGGGAAAATACACGGCGACCTTTGGTGGTAGCAAAACCAGTCAGCTCCGGACGCGTCAGCTGGGTAACAATCTATCCTAATCATCATATAACCCTCATTCAATATTTGCATCACAGTGGCTGCACAAACAGCTGACAAATTCAAAGGATCAATTGCTTCCAGTTTCATTCCTTCAGAAAATAATGGTGGCTCATTGCTTGGGTACTTGTAAAACATGTCCTGTGTGGTATCATTGGGAATATATCTCCCAGCAGCAACTCGTTGGCAATAACTCTGAGGGGCATCTAGTGGATGGCCAACTCTAAACGCCCAACCAACTGGATGGATAAGAGGAGAATCCTCATGACACCAGAAACCATTGTCCTCCGGTGAACTATCATAATACTTGACGTGTAATCTTTTACCAATTATTTCAACGACACTCGCTACCTGTATCATTAACAGAAAAGAATTTTTAACACAGTCTTATGTTGAAATTTTTAAATATTTCGTACACTAAAAACAATTGCAATAATTCTTACTTTAACTTGTGAAATCCTATTCTTATCCACAACCTCCATTATGGATCCTACTGTGAACCTTGATACAAGGCTGTCATTCAGCTTTGTGTAAAAATTGGCAGGCAATGTTCGAGCACCAGTTAGTTGTTTAACGAGAAACCTAAAACAATGTTTTATTGAGTATCAAACAATAAAAATCTTAAAGGAAAAAAAACTTGAAGTCCTAAAAGTCTAGTTTAGAACAGAAATACAATAATGAAAAAAGGAAGGTTATTTATATGCCAAAATTATAAACATCAGAAAGATATTTCAATAACTATTCAATTTTTATTACGTCTCATTAGTTACACCAAAAACATTAGCAATTTTATTATATTTACAATTTTTATACTTACTTTTTCCAATCTGTATATTTGTCCTCAATACTCCGCGGTGGGATTAGAGGTTTACCGCGGGTAGCACACCAGCCCACAGGATGAACCTCGGAGCAGCAAAGGTTAACCCAAAAGTCCTTTGAGTCATCGCTGCCAAAGCCCTCGTAACGCAAGAGTCCCATATAGCCTTTTACCTAAAATTAGAAAAAAATACAAATAAAAACACCTACTTACGTGCACATATATTACCTTGTGAATATTACCAATAAAATTATTCATTCCAATTTTAAATAAAAGAAATACTATAAAAAAATATGTCATATTCACAATATATTGGACAAGAAAATACATAAATAAAACAAGCAATTTAAACAACAAAGTTCAATTAAAATTAAATACCTTTAACACTGTCGCAACCCAGAAGTAATCATTAAGTTTCTCCGAAAAATTCTCACAATCAGTATTCTTGACTTCAACTTTCATTCCCTCAAATGTGTTATCCCACATTTCATGTAGTGGAGCATGTTTGAACAAGCTGACAGGTGCTGCGAGGAAATCACAGCCAAAAAGCTCATCTTTCCATTCATAACTATTTGCTACTAAAGCTGCTGATTGCTTTATTGGACCAGCCTGTAAATCATTGAAATTAGCCTGCCAATGCTGTAATTGGGGCAGTGGTTCTAAAGGAATGAGGCCCGCCATATGCTCCGCTCCTTCCATTAGTTTAAATCTCCAATTACAGTGCCGTCGTCTAGTACTACTCGTATGGCATCTCAATGAACAAAATTTATTATTTCGAGGATAAAATTGCCCCCGACGACCGACACGCCCACACAATTCACATATTGCTATAAATAATAATTAATAATTTCACATTTAATACAAATAGCGAAATAATCGTTTCAGGTTAACTGATTTAGCAATATTTTCTAAGTTAGGATGTAGAAACTAGTGAACACTTGCATTTCTTTCAATTAATAGAGATAAATGAAAATATTGCTTTTTTTTAATATTTTCTCAAAATATATTTTGAAGTATTATTAGAAATACATAGTATAAAGATTATAAATGTCGTAAATACTGGGCCGTCTGTGACTTGTTTTGATTATTTATTAAGCGATAATCATTCTGTACTTCACTGATATGAATATTTTATTTTACATTAAGAATAAGTTATTTCAAAATAACCTAAAAAACTTACCAAAACTATCCTTTTCTAGCGGAACTATGGACAAATCGTCGTAAATATGGGTATCGTTTGAAAAGTCGCTAGTATTGTTTAAAGACACTTCGTTACCGGCATTGTATAAAGCCATATTTCAAAACCTTCCAATAATTATTAAATACTATGGTAAACACTTCAATAATCATGATCTGAACCTTAATCAGGTAGTAATGATAGTATTAATAAAGCTCAATGTAAAAAGTATAATTTTAGTTACAGCTACGGTGTAAAGTTTTTTCGTTATAAAATTAGCTTAACATTTGTTTGCAAATATCAAGAATATACAGCCATTAGTATAATTTGTAAGAAATAATCGTGAAGTATAACTTGGATTACTCAAAACACTAAATATTTGTAACCGTGAAATTATTGAACGCCATAAAACACAACACAACTATCTGCTTAATTTTTCCACAAAGCAGATATAGTCAACTTCAACAGTATTAGGTTAAATTGTAAACAAAATAGGAGTTTTAAAAAGTATAAGCATTTGGAAAAAAATATTTTTATACCTTAATGCATTTCCGATGATGATTTGTTATATGCTTTTAATGTAAAAAATATTATTTATGTTTTAAATAACACGATTTTCAATAACATTAAAGTTTAGTTTGAAAAGTGAGGTTATTTTGACGTTACTTTGTTTATATCGTGTACAAATTCTGTTGAAATCTTTATTCATTTCAGACAGTGCTGCCAACTCGAATTTTTAAAAAGGCGTAGAACGTCAGGATATTTGTTATTTGAGAAACTGCACGTAATTTGGAATACCTCGGAATGCCTTTGGAATATCTAGAAAAGTATAAACGCTATCATCGCTTTTTTCCCGTAAGCACAATATAATATGATACTCGAATCCATTAAATATTAAAAACAGGACCTCGACTTGAAATTTAGGCAGATGTTAATGTTTGAAATGTAATGAAATCATTTGGAATTAAAATACATCGATACGATATGAAAAACGATCTTTCAATTCATCAATCAAATATTAAATATACAATTGTTGTGGTCGGTATTCACGGCAACGACTTCAGTCGACGGCGACTTCTCTGCGACTTAAATGTTATGCGTCCACATTACAGCGACTTATTAGTAGGTACTTATTTCATATTAATTATCTAAATTGTTGATAAATATTGTAGTAGAGTAAGTGCGGCATATTTGGAATACATGTTTGTTTTTTGCGAATATCTTTAAAAAGAAACTGTGTTTTTCAATAAAAATTGCGTTAAATTATTGAAAATTTAATAAACTATAATAATTCCAAGTACCAATTGTAACAGAAATCAGGAACCTTATCAAAACGCCTTTCAAAGTGAAAACTCCAAAAACTTGAGGTGCAGATAATTTGGAATATAGTATTCCTCGCTTCTAATCTCAAGTTTTTATTCATCACTACATTTTAATTACAGAAAAAATTATGTAACATCATTATATTACAAATTTTCAATGAAATTTGTACCCAGTTTTCCTTTTTACTTAAATCGACAAATATTAATAAAAGTAAATGAAAGAGCCTGTAAATTTGTATTTGTATAATGTATAATGTATTTTTTAGGTTTATCAACTATTAGGTCTAATATTATATTCATTTATTTTTTCAAGATATTAAATACATAGTATAGAGGAAAGTCAGCATATTTGGGGTACTTAAGGAAATGTGGAATACCTCGATATCTAGATAAGTATAAACGCTATCATCGACGTTTTGCCGTTAGCATAAAGTAATATGACAAACGAATCCATTAAATATCAAAAACAGGCCATCAACTTGAAATTCCAGCTATAAGAACCAAGAAAAAATGGTGCCTCTTTCAAAAACTT
>DVXP01000482.1:0-20182 GCA_018235645.1 Junonia grisea | reverse complement strand
CGTAATCAATACACATCCATTAATTGGAACTGCACGTAATTACGTATAAATAAAATCGATACCTACTTCTTGTCTGTGCATCGCTCGGCAAGTATTGAAATTCAAAAGTTTTACTTAAGCCTTCTTAAGCATTTCCAAGTCGAACTATTGAATTGATTTCGTTTTTTACTGTTTTGTTTAGTAATCGAATAAATATTTTTTAGGTATGTTTGTGATGATTTAACAGGAATTTCCCTAAATATAATGTGAAGAAAAAAATATTTGGCGTATTGTTGGATTTACGCGTAGGTATTGTATTACTTAGTCATTGAAATAAATATTACTTATAATAAATTAGATTAACGTATGCCTATATAAAAACATTGTATAAAGATTGCTGTTTGGAAAACAGCTGTGTATCGTCATTGTGAACGATGTCGCAGATAACACTAGTTTCTCCAACATATATTGAAATTCAACTAACGTGCAAAATTACAGAGAACATGTGATGCAACGGAAAGAAATGCGTCGGTATGTCTGTTCTCTTGCCCTTGTGATTGTTTCTCTTGTGCCGAAGGATTGTCAACTTTAATATATTATGTTTAGAATTGAAATTGCTATGTTTGTGTGGTTAGTGGGACAGACAGAGTGGCTTTACGTTTGAAGGTGTATGTCCATTGTAGGTAATGTTTATGTAAATTTAGCACACGCTGGTAGAATAGCTATAAATCGTGGTGGTAATATTTCAGACTTCATACTTAGATTTTCGTAATAAAAATACTTAAATATAAACTTGAATTAATCTAGTAATAATAGTTAAAATTAATGATAATATTTCTGAAATACACACATACCTACATAGGTATAAATTATTTAGTATACAATGTCTTTATGCGCAAAATTATATCGACGGTTGAAAGCCTATTTGATCTAAGCGCCATTTTTTTGACATATATATTTTTATACATATTCGGAATCAGCTAATTATTCTCTATGCAAATATGTATAAAAATATATATGTCAAAAAATGGCGCTTAGATCAAATAGTCTTTCAACCGTCGATATATAGCTATGTGTAGACTAACCTTAAGCGTGTGTCACATGTGACATGCAGGAAAATCACTGTCTGTTTGTCCGAATATTCCTCGTAGCCCGATAACGCGAGTGGAATAATTAATTTAATGATTCTTCCTTAATTAGCGAATCTTCTCATTGCATGCCTTAGTTATTATCAGTTGCATTCCATGGTACAAGTGCGTTTCCTGTTAATATTGTTTTATTATGTATTTTGTATGTTTATTGTTTACTAGCTATTACTTGATCAAAAAATAGTCATATGTGCCAAAATAGTCGTCTATATTGAACGAACCCAAACTATTAGTCTAATATAAAAAAAAAAAACACTGCGGATAGATGTAATACAATGTTAAAAGAAATTTAGTTTCGAGCGAGATGATTTTACAAATAAATTTTCGTAGTTCAAAATACAAAATCCTAGGGCCATAAAAAAGAAAATATATAACAATATACGGAAAACCTTTTATTTGTTCTTTCTGAATATGCTAATGGTTATAATTTTACAATAAAAGTAACTCGCAATATAATGTGAATATAAATTACGCGTAATAAACATTAATAATAAGCTCCGTGTAATGTTTTTCTATCTCAATGTATCCTTTTGAATCTCTTATACGAATATTTCAATTCTCCTCTTTAAAATATTATGTTGAAGTTTTTTTGCGAAGTAATTCAAAGAATCTTCGTGATAGGAGGAGCGGAAAGCGGGAACATTTATATGTATAAACAATAAACTTTTCTAATATAATAAATGCCTGGTTAATACTGCTGGAATAAAAGCAATGGTGTTCTTTAATTTTGAAATACAATTATTTACGTCGAGTATATTTATATATTTGTTTTGATATCCCGGTTATTAAATACTAATCCAACGACTTTACCAATCGATTCGTTCAGATTTAAAAAAGTTTTACGTCAATGCACAATTGCACAGTAATCGTTTGTGATTGTAATTGCGGTCGATAATTTTATTATTATTTTCGGAACATTTGTAAATGTGTAGGTATAAAAAATTAATATGTAGTTTTAATTTTTGTTAAACGCTTCTCGCTCTCTGCTATAAACATGGCCGATGCCCATGCGTGTTCACTACACAACATCGTGTGTCCCTCGTAGGCGGGAATCTTTTTATTTACCCCTTAATAGCCCCAAGATAACAGCGAGAAACCCATTGTCTCGGTCGTTTTATTTATTTTACGTATCTCTCCCCCACCATGTAATTTAGGAGTCTTGTCCCTTTTTTGTCCGTCTGTCCGTAGCTATTAAAGCAATAGTCGGAAAGCAAGGGTTGACTTTTTCCTTTCGAAACTGATTTGTAACATCACCTCGGTTTGTTTGCCGTTGACGGCTCCTGATTTGTGGTTCTAGTTAACTATTTTTTACGTTTGTATTTACTTTTGTTTTGCTTGTTCCATCAAGGGAACATTGTTTTTTCTAATCGTGTGAGTGATTTTCTGTTTAAAATTCCTTTTGTGATGATTAACTAAAATAAATGGACTAATTCTGTTGTAGTAAATGATATATTAGTTTTTTTTTTTGCTTTCAACAAAAACTCCTTTTGCTACTTAAGAATAAGTTCCAAGTCGGACAAAAGGTAGAGTATACGACTATACGCCCTCCACGATCGGATTCTTGTATTGTCAAAGGAAAAGACTTTTGAACACGTATTGTGAAAACTTTGGGAGTTGGCAAGTATCAAAACTTGACCGGCTTGCAAAGAATGCCAAATGTTTGGAAAAAGTCAAATGTTTGGAAGTAGAAAAGAAGAACATTTAAGTTCTGTACTGAACAAGAACAAGTTGGTGCAAAGTTGTTTTAATATCTCTTACTAAAACTACTATAAAATTGACTGAATTGAGAATAATTATTTGGGTATTGGAATGTTGTTAATATTGAAGATAGGAATTTGTACGTCCTGTTTTAGAGATCAACAAAAATGTATCAACTAAATAATCATTCCGTGTTTTTCTAATTTTTGAATGAACGTTTAAGGGAATTATCGACAAATATAGTTTTTTTTTGTGCTGATTGGATAAGTATTAGTAATGCCAATGAGACAAAAATGAATTTATGAGAAAGGAAGTATTGCGTAGTTTATTATATTATATTTATAACAGATATAGTAGCATTCCTGAAAATAAGGTTAAGTTAAGATTAGATCATTTCGTAGTGGGTACACGATATCTCGTAGGCATTAAATCATTCCACGTCATGTAAATCCGGGCTGCGGAAGGTTGTCGCGCTTGCAGTAAGACGACATAATCTAATAATATTACGGAGAGCCTGTTCCGGCGACTACGCTATCTTGCCTCGTATTTCACTGGGAATTGCGATTATGACACATTTCTGTATTGTTTTAAATATAATAGTCACCCCCGCAGATGAAAAATCTTGTTGTAGTCTTAATTTAAATGATTTGATGAACTATCTTAAGTTTTTCTAGTTTACAAGTCTTAGATATATTTTTTTCAGTGTCTTTGGTTACTGGAATATTATTGTTAAGGCTTCATAACAGAGTGGTGTTAACGACAATGAAATTTGATTTTACTAATCACAAACAAATTATAAAATCATCTTATAAAGGCACATTATTATCAAATGTTATTAATTTTAAATTTGTAATAAAAAGTAAGATGACAAAATTATAATGGCGTGGCAACATTCCAGCGGAAGTTCGGCGCAATCACACGACATATATCATTCGAAATTACCTGTTTTATTGCAGAAGCGGTATTTCGTCTGCTAAATGTAATATCCTTATCTTTTATACCAAAAATATTTATATCGATATAATATTAAAGTCACCATCTTTGAAGAACCGTTTCACCCACCGTATTAATGTACCTTAATGCATTATATTTTGAAAAAATGTAAAAGCTAGTGCTTGCAATGAGTACTTTCCATAATGCCTGAACGTAACGTTAAAAGTAAAGGCGCATTTCCATTACAGTAAATTTCATATTATCTCACTTCTGAGCAGAAACTCTTAAGGCTTTCAGCGCAATTTATATTAAGTACTCTTTGGTTACCGAGTTACATGGATTTCAACGAAACTTTCTATTCGCGCCTACAACGATATTTATATCATTTCCTTTCCCATGGTCTCGTACAGCACGTGTCGCTGAATAAATTATCACCTGAGAGCAGAGCAGAGCAGCCTGAGCAGCCGAGTTGAGTGAATCAATCTGTAACATACATATTTGACTAGTTAGGCAAATGTTTCGTTGTATGAAAAACGGTAATCAACGTAATAATCTCGAATAGATAGAATGTTCAAACCATGTAATCTTAGAAAAGCAAAAGGTTGGTTATCTTTGTGCTGTGTTCTGTAAGTGATGTTCTAGAGAAAGACATTTAAGTTCTGTAAGAAACCAGGTTGGTAAGAATCAAGGTGTGGAGATTCAGTAGGTAATCTCAAAACTCAAATCTTTGTAAAGTTTATGCATCACAGATGAACCGAATCTTAAACAGGCAAAGGCAATAGGAATAGCTGATCATATTAATAAATAAAATTCTATAAATCAATTGTGTTACTCCAATTCACGAACTTGACATGCGTTTTATCTATTCGATTGCTTTTGTCTACATTTACATAAAGCCCACACATTTCATGTTATCGATGTGCCCTCACCACGCGACGTTTCGAAAAAAAATTCTATTAAATTGTCGAAAACGACGGGCGGCCGATTTATGACATATTTCGGATCTCGATATCGATTTTATTTACGATTCGAGTTTACATCGGAATGGTTTATGGCGACGTGGGCTGTATCGAGTTTGGAAGCGATTTTTCGTTGTTATTAATTTCGTTTTTATTTATCGTTAACGGTTCCCGGACCGGTCCGGAGGCGAAACCACGTCCCGACGGGGTGACCCGATTTTTGATGAATGTGAATTATCGCTTACACTTTTACGTCTCGTAAATCTTAATTCGTTATGAATTGCCTTGCCTGATTTCGTATGCGTGGACTCTTGATATGTGTATTTTTATTTATATTCGTCGTGTGTCTGATGTAATTTCATCAATGTAAGTTATCTGCAGCAATATAAGTTATCTGTTTCTGTTTTCTTTATAAAAAAGATAATAAAAAGGACTCCAACAAATAAACGACGTCAAGCTCTAAGACCGATGCACTTGCAAATGTTTATAGCATATCGTTTTCTTACTCATTATTTTTAACCGACTGCAGCAACAATAAGAATAATGCATTTCTTTTAAAAAAAAATTTATATCAGTAAGTTTCGTTACATGAAATAGAAATAAATGAAATGTCTGCACAAAATATTCCTTATCAATCACACGTCAGACAATAATTTCAGAACTTTTTCGTTTATAATTTGTTTGTAAATAAAGATATTTTATGAAACTTAACTTAAATTTTAAAAACAAATGTCATAGTAGATAATATCTATATAACAGTGTTGTATAAATAAGTAGGACAATTGTCTTAGTACACAGGCATAGTTTCATAAATTTCGGTTTTATCAATCTTTAGTTATAGCAAGTTTAAACTTTGGAAGCCTCCTCTGTAAAGTTGTCATTTTGTATTTTGGCCCATATACGTAGGACCTATCGATATAAAACCAGACAATAAATATCACAGGTCAACATGGTACTTTCAATCACTTTTAAAACACCTGATACTTTTACTAGTCTGTATACTGCTTTATTTTGCAATTAAAATTTTTCAGTACAGAATTAATACTTACAAGACATCCTCTTACCACTGACTTATTTTAACATTCTTCATCCAAGACTTCTATTTCTATTTTAAGTTAATCCATTTAAGCTGACTCGAGCATGGAATTTTTTTTTCACACATAAGATCAGACATCCGTTGCAGTTCTATAATGGTGGACTTTTTAGTTTATTTTTTTTAATGTTATGTAGCGTAATAACAACAAGCAATTAGTTTATTGGCCTGGAATATTTATGACCTGTAATTATGCAAACTCCTCTCGTTCTTGACGTGTTGTTTTATAAGCTCCGTTTAATGGAAAATATCATTTTAATTGGAATTATCGCTGTCAGGTTTTCCTTTAGCACTATATATAGGTCTTTCCTGCTGTTTATCTTGTGCCTGTTATATTAGCGTCATAGAATTGTCTTACTGTGGAAGTGGCGTCTTATTAGGTGCTTAAGTTAATTGGACGAAACTTTGAACACGACAATGAGTCTTAAAAAGATTTTGATCAAAATAAGAGAAGCAATAAAAATACTTATAAGGCATACAATTTTTAAATATTTATTCTAATAAACAATATTGGTATAAATATTTAAAAGTTATTCTAATAAAATAGTAATATCATTATTCTAAACTAGTGGACCCGACAGACGTTGTCATGTCAACCAAAGTGTCATTATAGCTCCTTTATTTGAAATGTTTAAATAGAAATTTTCTTCACATTTTATTTTTATTTTTTACCGTTTAAACCTTCCCTGGACTTTCATGATTATTTCAAGACTATAATCAGCCAAATCGGTTCAGCCGTTCTCCAGTTTTAGCGAGACTGAAAGGAACAGCAGTTCATTATTATATATATAGATAGATGAAATGTTAAGTAGATGCCATATTATTCAGTTAATGTTCTGTGCTTAATGCTATGATTAATACATGCTGTGATAATTGTGTTGTTTATTGTATTAACATAAATTATGTATTAGTAATTTAGTACATAATAATATTTACACAGATTTGTCCAAATAAATGCATCCGGTTTATATGTGTTATTGTATTTGTATAGTGTTATAGGCATTGATATTAACTATATGTATTTAATAATACATTTGCTTTTAATGCAAGTGGCGTAAATATACACAAATAATTTTTTGTCAATTTTATTAATATACCAATAAATCAATTCGACTTTTTAGGGTTCATTCAAGTATTACGTAACGCAATTGGGGAGGGGGGGAGGGGGTGTAACAACAACGCATTACGTAACGACATAATTGTGATTTTTTAGATGAAAATGGTGTCGAAAATTTTTTAAGTGACCATTTTCACCTAAAAATTTTAGTAAAATGTTACGTAACGTTCAAGGGGGAGGGGTACAGAACAGTGTTACGGTGCGCTATGTGTGGGAGAGGGGGTCTAAAATCTTCAAAAGTTGCGTTACGTAATACCTACTTGAACGACCCCTTATGTAAAAGTAATGTCAGAAAACATTTCTGAAATAATTTTTATATTCAATTTCATGTTTATACAGAACTCTACTAACATGTTTGTACGTACACATATTTTTTTACAATCTGCATACAAAATCTTACTTTCAAGACATCTCCCTTATGTAATAAACGTTAAAAGGCGCTTATGAGATGCGTGAGATTCTCCTTTCCTTCCGCGGCGGTCCCTTTGCCGTACCAAAAAGGCAAGGCAGTACAAACATATAATCTAACCTCTAAAATCATTAACATAGAGTTCAAAATTGTACAAATGTTATCAGATTTTATTACAAGCTAACTTTTATGCGCGTAATCCGACAAGTTAGGCGTATTTCGTTTGCGCACCCATTTTCGGTTATCGCGGGATCGTATGCGCGCGCGCATGTGGCGGCAATGAACTTGAGCGGCGTTTCGGCGGGTCTTTGATGTGATTCGCGTCTGTGGTCCCATTCGAATGAAGCTGTCGTCTTCAAGGGATCTGTCACGATTGTCGTTCCGCTTTAGTGTTTGGCGAATTATAATGTAACGTTATATGGATTAGGAGAAAAAACTTAAATATAATCTTTATTGAGGTTGTTAGTTTGTTTGTTAGGTTTTTGTAATAGAAGTTTTAAATAGAAATTATGTTTTGTTGCAGTTGTTGTTTGGAAGTTTTCTTTTATTGGGAATAAATGTTTTTGTTTTAAAGTAATCCCCGTTTAGTTAAAATTTTCTCTTACTATTAATACTACTACGAGTAATCGTTACACACACATATACAACTTTAACAGATATATAGTAAAAGTTTACTAGTAAATAATTTAAATAGCTATTCAATCTTCCTTTTCCATGCTCCAAATGCACTGTTTCCACGTCAAATATTTATTTTGAGTGCAGGTCTTCTCGCGGTCGACGCGACACATATGTTTGTTAAAGCAAAGAGTCCTCTGTCTTGAAAAGCCGGCGTATTCTTCACTAGACAACATAGGACGTGCGTGCCTTTGTTATTGTTTGATTAGCTGTTGTTTTCGCATGGCTAGATTCGTTAAAGAGTATGAAATATAGAGCTCAAATATAAGGAAGGTAACATAAGTATTTGTTTAATGCCTTGAGGCTTCTTGGTTGCTTATGCAATTTTTTTGAATAGCTTATAAGCATTCCAATTAAACTCGGGTAATATGGTGTCAATTATTTTTGGAAGTAGCGTTTAGGAATAGATACTTTGATTTTAAATATACCTAACATTGACATGCACGAAGGCAAATATTAAATCATTTGAAATGGTAAATCATAGAGAAAAATTTCGCGAACTCTAGAACCAAAAATTAATATGGAAAGTAAACAGAAAATTGTACCGACTTTCAGTTGTAACTGAAAATTACATAAAAAAATCGAAAAGCTTTCCCAAAGCTGCGGCCCTCATATAAAATAGTTTTACGCAGCCAGCCTAGCGACTTAATCAGCCAATCCTTTGGCGCAAAAAATAAAGTTCCGTTCGCACTAAGCGTCATTTCACGCGTCGGTTATCAAATCACGGTATGAAATTTCATCTGTTTTTTTTTTCTCGTCTGAAATTATTTCCGCGAGTACGTTGACCCTCGAACCCGGGTTCACGACCGTCACGCTTTGAAAAAAAAAATACGTACCACAGATGCGAATGCGGCGCCTTTGATGTGATAGAGCCTGGCTTATGTCGGAGATGGTGTAGCGAATATTTTTCAGCCAGTTTGAAGCGTTATAAATTGCTCAATTTGCAACGTGTATTAGTGTGACACCATCACACCAAAGGTGATATGGAGATCTCTTTTAAGTCGGGATGAGTTCTTTGGGTCTTATTTAACATTATTTTATAAGCTGTGGTAAGCATATTTATGAGATAGACTGACTAGCTTCAAATTATAATTATATTATTATTAATTCTTAGATACGTACATGAAGAAACTGTCATTTTTTGGGAATTAAATACACGTTTTTAAGAAGTAGTTAGTTGCAGTAATGGTTTTTAGTTTATGTGCAGTAACCACATAAATATTGTATGTGTCGTCATTAAAATTAGAGTTTGAATTTTATTTTGGAATTCTAAGAACTAAAACCAATTCGATTATTTACTTATCTTTATCGATTTAGTACGTCTTAAAGTATAACGCGAAACGAGAACAACAATCGATTTTAGAATTCGTTGTTTGCAAAACGCTGGTAAAACGTTTAAAGTACTTTAACAGATTTATGTTGTTTTGACGTGCCGGAGAAATGGCTAACTAGATTTCACTCGGTCAGGTTGGGTTTATTCGGCCATTCACGGGACAGTTGCAAGTCCTGGGATTGCAATAAGGTAGAATCTAAACTTCGATTTTTAGTTATCTTGCGACATTAAGACAATCGCAAGGGTTGAATTACGACAAATTAAAGTTTTTAAACATTAATTTGCTTGGTTTGCATAGCGGTTAAAATAGTTTCCTTGGATTTGTACTATCGTATTTAAGTTTTGGGCGGAAAAAAATTGATAGTGGATACTATCAATGGATGGTGGATGGTGGGAAGCATTTGTTTGATGTGTCTAATTAAGACAATATTTGAATGATATAACATAATAATCGATAATTTTCTTAACGTACATTTCGCCAGTTATTATACATTTGCCAACATCTATCGTTAGGCCGACAGTCGTGTCGGCTGTCGAACAACGCTAAGTCAATTCAACGTCTAAATTACGATTCAGACGTGGCACGGTTCAGAATCGGATTACTTGTGGAATAGATTGCTAATGGACCTTTGCTCAAAAATTCTCAGGAAATTAAAAAAAAAGAACCCTTTTCGGCTTCAATTAACATATTAATTAAATATGCGTGCTTTGATGTGCGTAATTGGTAAATTATTCCTTTTTGTTCTCTTTGTATTCTAATAGAAGAATGTATACCTGTATCATAATGTAAATTGTATAATAAACACTTAAGTTTTCATGGTCCACCTGTAGAAACAATAATAATAAATAAAATGTTTGTACGTTGCTATATCTGTATAATAAACGACATCACCCTTCATTAAATAACTACTTAACAGTACAATACCAACGAATAAATTAATCGCTACATATAAAAACAAAGGAGTTTCGTAGTGTCGTCGTCAGATCATCTACAATCGTAAATCGATCGAGTGTTGAAACGGTGACGTGCGAACTTGATTTATTGATACGGAACATATGGTAACATAAACCATTTTTTTTTAATTTTAAATGTACATTCATGGGCTCAAAGTCGCCCATGCCTTTGTTTTTCCATTGTTTACAATTTTTATTATTCTATGCGTATATTCCTTTAATCAACACACATAAACCATTTAAGATGGTAGATAACTTGCAGCACGCCATATAGATTTGTGTGTATTGAAATGTACAGTTTATGTTTGTGTATATATATTTAAAAAATATTTTGTCAGATAGGTTATTTATGATCTGCTCAATGGTAATGTCTAATGATTTGATGAGTTTACTGTTACTTGACTTCTTAGCTATATGACGTCTTCATAAATTATATATGGCGGATGGTAACTCACTGATCGTTGCTTTATAATAGTGATTCGGAGTTTGTGTACCTATCTAGTTATACATTATGTAGGTCTTGTAAGTATGTAATTAAAAATGATTTAAAAGTTACAAGAATATTTTCTTTCACCGCGGTTGTTGTAATCGCTAAAACAACAATAACCTTTATTGAGGTTTATTAAAATTTCTTCCTTACGCATCACTGTACTTATTTTCAGAGGAACAAATTAGAGCATGTTTATGACGAATATTTCCAATTAAACGAGAAAATTGGGCCAGTGCAGTGTAATGGGTGTTCTGTTACATTAATCATTTTCATGAGTAATAAGAGTTTGGTATGCAATTATTTGTGACCAGCTTTTGTTCCCGTCTTCGCTCGCCTTTATGCAGATTTTATTTTACCAGGCGACTAAATTGTAGTTTTAGCTGGCTGAAAAATTATGACTTGACATTGTGTAAGTATTTAAGTTTTATAATCGTTTGGACAGTTGACGCGTGAAAGCGTAAACAAACAAATCCACATTTAAAATATTAGTTAGGATTTGCGTCGCACGCGCAGTTCCAGATAAACGGTATTAAATGCATCATTTGATTTACGTCCGCGTCCAGGAATCCGAACAAAACAGCGGCTCAGCCGTCGACACCCTTTGTCAGTTCTTTGTGTTGTATAAAACATTACCCGACTGTATGATAGGGTTGCCAACCGTCCTAATTCCCCAGGCCATGTCCAGTGTGTCCGGGGCTGTCTATTTTTTTAAGCAAACAACCTTAAAAAACCTCTCCAGTAATGCTACTAGTGTCCTGTTGTTTTACGTCAGCTGTCCTGGGGTTTCAACTTTAAATCCTAGTGTTTGCAATATGTATATGGCAACCCTAGCGTACTGGCAGGCGTCGGGGCGGTCGCCGCGCCGGCGCCGGCGCAGCTCATACAATATTAATGATCGACTCGACGCCGATTAGCGTTAACCGACCAATTAAATACCTAGCGCGGATAAAAACTAAATCACAATCGATACGTTTCATATAAAAACGATAATGAACGATTTATAATCGGTACAGTGCAATAAAAATTTATAGATGCGATAAACAATTGCAACGTTGACGGAAAAACTAACGTGAAATACGTTGTAATACTTCGAGATTTGAAAAAACATGATTGCTTAATAAAACGCTTGTGGAAATTCTCATATGGTACATATTTCGCGTGTCTTAAAAATAACAACGTCTGTATCGAAATTGTATTTAAATATGGTATTTATTTTACACTGTTATTAACTTGAATTATTACGTAATACTTTAAGAAAAATTGTAGGTACTTATTGCAGATAATTTCTTTAACACTCTTGCATCATGAGGTAATTTTACCTTAAATAACAAGTAACTTTAATGTACGTACATATTTTTTATGCTGTTGATTTTGTGTCATTTCAAACAGAAGTTCCATTGCACTAATGTATGTGTATGTTTAGCGTATACTTTTAGATAATATAATCTCAGTAAAAGAATAAATACCGAATTGTTCTCGAACACGTATTAGATATTTCTAATTAATAATTAGGTTTAATTATGTCTTTCAACAACGACAGCAATAATTCTAATAAAGTTTTTATTACAGTCATCATATAAGTTTGTCGATACTGAACAGTAAGAAAAGGTAGTAAATGCTATAACAGCTATTATATCAGTGGCGCGTGCCGTCGTATTGCAATGTTTAATGAATAAATAATAAATAATTAATGAATGTTGCAACGTCATACTGCGTGCTTATACTGCGACATATCCTGACATTAGGTGGGTTGTAGATCTAAGGAGTAGTCCGTCTAGTATCAAGGAGTATCGGTCTTCCTATAGTGCCATCACAATAAGTAGAAAGTGACTCTTGTCAAGTTTCCTTCCGAAATCCTGAAGATGATTAAAAACTCTCGGAAATGTGTTTTAGGAATGCCATATCTATACGGTATATTCATTTCCCTAATGATTCTTTTGCTGTTTATTCCAACAAAAAATGTTTACTTTATTCTCAATCTTATTCATACACAAGTCAATAGGAACCGACAACTAAACGTATGTACGCAGATTATTGTAATTTATGATAAAAGGTAACTCATAAGAAATTAAAATAAACCCACTTCATATTAAAGTGGAACCTTTCACAACCTTTGCCTTGACAAGGTAAGGTACGGCCGCGGTTCTTGTGTAATTGTGCAAATCGATACGGTTCCTGCGAAGCCATTACATTAATAAATAATGTATTTATTCCCTTTCCTAGATGCCGGCCACTAGGCCTGTCTCGTTTCTTGTTGTTTTCGTGTTTTATAAACAGTCGCAAGTCCTAACAAAACAGTGTCAGGACTTGCGACTGTTTATTTGAATTTGGTCTTGTCATAGAAAAATATACGTCAATCGTATAAACAATACTCAAATCTAATGTTCTTTATTTTATATTTGATTTTTTAGATGGAAATGTAATATAAAAGTAGATATAGAATCACAAATTTACAACTAAAATTTTTTTGCCAATATTTGATTTGATTGCCAAATAATGCGGGAGTTATATCATCAACTTAACATTGATAAAACAATATTTACTAAAATAAACATTTTTAAAAATAATAAATAAAATCTATAAAAAGTTAAACAGCTGTATTGTAATCAAATTATAGAGGCGTGTAACAATTAAACTAAATGCTATAAATTAATCTTCAAAAAAGTTTGAAGTACCTATGTGCTAGACTCAAAGAGACAAGTCTCTTTACATCTTTGACTAGAAAACTTCATATCATATAACGTATATTATTTACATACATACATATTATGTTTTTATATTATCGTCCACGTTACCACGATAGTGTCACACGGGCTGGCAGATCTCATTATTATCGAGGCAATCACTTAATTATGTCGGAATGTATCTAAGAATTTATTGCATACGATATTTTTATTAAAACGATTACGTCTCAGCGTGGGATTGTGCGTATCTTCGCTGACAATATCTGTGATAGGGAAATTATTTTATATCGGCTCATACAGAGCAGGAAAAAGGATTTTATGCGCCTTGTGTGAGTTTGTATGATTGCGCCTTTTTTCGCTTATCCCTTCTTTACATTACGCCCTGGTGCTGCCTGTGCAAACACCTTCACCTGCCTCCTGAAACCCAATGAATACTATACAAAACTACTACGCCCTGTATCTGGATATCTTTTGCACCTTTTCTTACAGACACGTAACAAAAAAAAAATAAACAAAGAAAGTCGCGTCTATTAATATAGTCCACAGAACAATTTAATACCTTTCTAAAGTAAATTGAAAACGGTATTAGCAAAGGATCTTCATGACCCCGGTCATTCCGTGTTCAATTGCCCCGGTGACCGTTACAGACCATTTCTCACGTCCCCACAATGGCGATACCACAGTGGTGCGATGATATACTGTGCTGCCATTGTGGTAATACGAAATGAGGTATGGCCTGAACATCGGTGGTATATCAACGCGATAGCAAAGGTTAAAGTGTCTAGTATAGCGTACTAGCATAGGTAGGGTTGACGTCTAAGTTTTGGATACCAGGAGTAATCCTAGAAGATTAAGACTTCTTTGACGCTTACGCGGAAGAAATTTAGAAATTGTTGTATCTTTAAAAAATCACCATCTTATTACAATTAATGATTTGTTATGTAACTAACAATTTTCTTTTCTGTATATATTTTATATTTTTACTGAGTGTAGCTAAATAATATAGTGAGGGATACCTTGTTTAAGATTGTATTGAAAAAACTACATGTAGTTTAATTATAATCATGTAAACATA
The DNA here is from genome assembly GCA_018235645.1 of Junonia grisea. NCBI lineage: Eukaryota > Metazoa > Arthropoda > Insecta > Lepidoptera > Nymphalidae > Junonia > Junonia grisea. The sequence goes on along the minus strand of DVXP01000482.1, from coordinate 5,635 downwards.
ATTATCTTAAATAATTTCCATCCTGTTTATTGGTCAGTAAATTATTTTTAATTATAGGTAATTAAATAAAGCATAACATGTTCCGGTACATTAATTAAGATAAAATATTGGCAAAAACAGACTATAAAATATACGTCAACTGGCAACCCTAGTATTTACTATGTTCTGTATATTAGCATAATAACCTTAAATGGGTGTTGGGGAAGTGTATTCGTAAGTGTTATTACGAAACATTAGGATTTACCTGACATCGTCTGTTTATCGCTGCAATATTAATCTGTCATGTTACTAAATATAACCAAAACTATTTCATTATTTAACTAACTCTAGAGATACAAACAAACAAAGGATTTATGAAATGGCCGCACCTTTACATGGGCCGGGTCGACCGGAGTGATACCACGGCCTTGACGCTTGCGTCGTGTTTCGCCGCGTGAGTGAGGGTACCGGAGACCCAATTTCCCACCCCTTCCCCATTAATTCCCCATCCATTCCTCCTCCATACCCCATAAAAGGCCGGCAACGCATTTTGTACCTCATTTGGTGTTGCAAATGCCCATGGGCGACAGCATTCACTTTCCATCAGGTGATCTGTCAGCTCGTTTGCCGCCCTATGCCATAAAAAAAACTTATAAAATCCCTATTTACTATTGATTTTTGACTAGTAGCTTAGGTGTCTCCCGATTCCAAACCAGCTATGATTTCATAAACAAATGTCGAGGGAATCTTTCGTATCACATGTGACAAGTCTATAGGGCAAAGAAACCAAGATGCACATTGTCAGAAAATTACATCGATCGAAATTTCGCACACTTTACATTTCACTCATGACTTTTTCGCACACTTCACAGCTCGCTCAGTGTAGTGACTTAGATGTTGAGAATTTGAATAATTTATGTCATTGCCAATAATAATATGCGGCCAGCTTATCTGGCGCCTGAAGCACCCTGCTGGTTCGACCAAGGCCGCTGTCGACTCATGATGAGGCTGTTTCATAGGCGCCGTTTACTGTGCTAGTGTGTCTCGGATTCTGATTGCTTTTTGATAACAGGAATAATGGATTAGGTTTTTTATAACGTTTTGTTATTGTCAATAGATTCTTTGGAACCTATATAATTACGAATGTATTGTCCTACGTGATATGAAAAAGAACTTACAATTAGATAGTAATGTTTATAATAAGTTAAGTGTAGTCTAAGAGACATTAACGGAAATTCTACTTTTACGACTATTTTGCCTAATTATAATAACAGCATACATAATATCAACATAACCCTTCATAAAGTACATAAAGATTCAAATCTTGTCATAAAAGTCCACATACAATATCAATTTAAAAATAAATAAAAGTATAAACGCAGCTAATATTTTTATCACTCAAACAACAAAGGAACATAAACGATTAATGAGCTATAAAAACAGAATATGAAATATCAAGTAATATATTGTTAATTCCCATTGTACATACATTTGATCGAGCGCTGTAATAAAATCGTTTAAGAACACCCTCCCTGCTCAGTCGTCAATCTTTTTAAGATTGAAATCGTGAATTACAAATTACCCAGTCGATTGTCCTGTAAACATTGACAAATGAACCCTTTATGTGATATGAAATCTTAAATACATATATACAAGTAATATTTTTCTGAGGATTTTATTCGACAGCAATTATTAATTTGATTCGTAAGCTTCTGCGTTTAGATTTTTTAAAGATTTAGAGTTTTAACTGAAATCTAATATATAGGATATAATCGTATAACTTTTTCAGGAGAAACCTTTTCAAGTTAAATTTTATAGGCTTGCTAAAATAACTTACATATGCTATTATGGTCAAAGACAAATTAATTATGCAATTTTATATATGTATCTAAGAAGTAAATCATTCAAAATAGGTTTTACCTTTGGCTTTTTTTTTAATATAGAGACGCAAATTATTGTCAATTCACAAATCAATCGTTATCTAAAATTCTCATTGAATTAAATAATCTTACTCAAAAAAATTAGCTATTCCCTATTACTCTATTAAACTGGTATTATTTCAGCTCAAGATACACACGCCAATTACAAGCTGAAAATAATTACACTACAAGATTACGGTAATCACTGTTGTAATGTAAATTACTCGTGTGACTGCTTTGTTTTAAACACAATTGTGTTCCGTGTTTGCATTGAAGAATCTTCGTTTGAGCAATATGTTTTAGTACTCTTTCTCAAAATACTTAAAGCATAAAGTATTAAATTAAAACGTCATCACTTTTTGATAAGTTTTGGTATGCTTATTTATAACAGACTTGCAAGGTCAAGTAGAAATAAAGTTTTTTTTAAGTAAGCTCAAAAGTTGAACTTCGTAGCGTTAAAATATGTATGTATTTTGTCGCAAAAAGTGGAAGACCATGACAGGGACCGAAAGTTTGAAGGGAAAACCCCTAAGAAGCTTCGCATTCGTAAGAAACATCAACTTTAAAAATCGATTTTTTATTAACTACCCTCATTAACCACATGAAAGTCCATTGTTTATTCAAACTTTATTTCCACGTCACGTAATTGGGTCATGGCCTAGTTACGCCCGATATCGTGTTACTTAATTCGATACGCTTAACAAGAATAAAACGTTAAAATTTAACACTACAGCAGAACAAAAGGAGCATCCTTTATCGCCACCATAATAGCATCATCGGGGCCGTAAAGGCCGTAATACATCATCGTTAAAAAAAGTTCCTCTCGTACCCACAGCCGATCGATTCGGTAATTATGACATATAGCGACGATAAATTCGATCGATAAAGCGTAATAAGAAACATTACCATACAAACGGTTCGGTCGTTTTATTGTTAAATGGCTTTTGCTTGTTTATGTCGATTTTGTTACGTTGAACAGATATAGATATCTGCATTTTTAATGTACGATACCTACAAATTTGAGAGCCGAGATATTGGTGCGGACACGTGGATCTATACCAAAAGTCGCGGGTCCAAACCCTGGCTAGCACCGCTGGATTTTCAAGTGCTAAATTTGTGTTTAAATTCATTTCGAGCTTGGCGATGAAGGAAAACATCGTGAAGAAACCTGCATGGGCCGAAAGAAATTCTGACACATTTATATCCACCAATCCGCAATGGAACAGCGTGGTGGATTAAGCTCCATAACCTTCTCCCTAATAGGAGAAGAGGCCTATGCCCAGTAGTGGGATCTGTACAAGGTTGTGTTACGTTACGTTTTTACGTTGTTACTAGCTGTCCCTTGAGGCTTCACCCACCTTTATGATTATTGTGGCTCCGCTTCTATGAATAGCAAAAGGTTTCGTATAGCGTTATTATAATATTTTCAACGAATGGTCTACGTTCTACCCGATGTAGAGGTGACATTCTTTAATTTAGTAAGCAGTTCTTAAGGTTATAATAATATGTTCTTTATATTTCAATATATTTACTAAGACGAAAATATCAAAGATGGTACATCAAATAAAAGCTTGTCATTACGCCCTAAAGTCTGCATCAAATGCTTTATCGATATCTTTTAAAGTTTCTGAATCCATTTTGCTATTCTAACTCCGTTATCTCAAGAGCTGACTGCTGTTTCGACTAAAGACTAAAGACTAAAGACAGTTTCTAGATGCGAACTATTCCCATATCCAAAGTCAAAGGAGCCGCAGACGCTGTTAGTTACAGAATAATTTAGATAAGACCCTTCTAGGTGGATAATATGTTGACAACTCGATCACACGATAGATACTTAGGTATTACCAGTTGAAAATTTTCCAGATACATCGAAAACGTGAGATAAACGTACGGTGTGAGGAAAATCGCGTTTTATTCTTTTCATATTTATATGAGACGCTATCAAGATAAATAATAAGCAACGAATTGCGAGTAATTGTGTGAAACACGTAGATGTACGTATAAAATGTGGATGTTTTCATTACAATGTCGCGTTAAACATTATAATTTACGCCACCTTCCATTTTTATTAAGTTAGTTTTACTTCTTCGTCCGTCTTATTTTTCTGTTAAGATTAGACACGATTACAGTTATGTCAATAATATTAGTGTTTCGTAGATTTATCTATATCTAATTATTAACTGACACTGCCGAATACAAGTTTATTTAAATAATAATGAAATGCTCTCATATTTTAAGCCTTTATAAACAAGGATGATTGATTAATGGAGAGCCTCATATTTCATGACATTCTGGGTGTCGACGAGGCCCCACTTCATCCCTTGTGAGCAAATTATCACACCGTATAACACATTTTAAAGGTTAAATCTATACTAACATAAATATACATAATTATGAAAAATATATGTCTATTTCCATCCATATAGTTTATTATTAAAAGCGCACTAAGAACACACAAACTATCAAAAACATCTTTTTACCGGGTAATAAATGGTTATACATACGTGCGAAATAGGTAGGTATACCTACATTTAAACGTTTTTGTCTTTTAAATTAACCTTGTCATATAGGAATATCGTTAGTATGTGTTCTTATAAGTGCACATATACATATATGAACATATATACCTAAATGGCAGCCTGTGGTTAACTAAATTCGGAGCAAGGTTTCTCCGAACCAGTTCCAGCGGGCAGTAGCTCGACCTTCAGAGACAGTTGTATTATATAGCTTATGTAACGCTCCAAGCTAGGGTTGCCGGATGGCCGGGAAATCCGGGATCGTTCTGGAATTTCCCGTCCCGTCCCAAATTGTTCCCGTATCCAGTAAAGTCTTGTTGTCCCGGAATACAAAAATCTTGATGGATGACCATTTTTAAGATTAAATGGCACTTCTATGATAGGGTAAAGAGATTGTCAAACTTTTTTTTAGCTAAAATGGCATTTCTGTAATAGGGTTCCGTCGCTATAGTTCCCACTGTACAAATCCACTGGTTGTTTTATACATGTCCAGGATTTGATAAGTTTCGATCTGGCAACCCTACTCCAAGCTATTATGTAAGCTATAACTGTCAAGATGCAAGCTGCTCGACAAGATGAGCTACCGTTTCGATAGCATCAATTGAAATAAAATTTATTTATTGATAAGTCAAGGAGCCTACTGTAGTCATTTTATCCCACCTGAAACATACTTGTTAAAAAGGGTGCCAAGTTCATAGTGGCTAATTGTTTGCCTAAAAAGGGTTGAAATTCAATCCAATGCCAAGTTTAGACGCAAACCCAACTCAAATTAATGTATAAATATTTTTGACAATACTTTGTTATTATAATACTACCGAAAATAATACGTTTAAATTTAAACTGTTACGTTAATTATACCTATAGATAATTATTAATTTAATTATACGATTAGTCAAGCGTTGCGTACAACAGAAAAATCAAAAGCAATTTGTAGTCGTTTGCTAAAGATAAACTTGTCTACTGAAGAAAATTGTCGAGAAAATCATACATAAATGCGTATGTAACGAACACAGTAAATATATATGTAGGTATACGCAAATATTAAATAATAATAATAAACATCCATTTGTAATTTTTAAATGTAATATATGTTTTTTTATATTTTATTTTATGTTTAAAAATGTAAGTTACATTTTTAAATATAAGTAAAGTAATAACAATAAAAAGAATAACATCCATTTATACATATTGATATTCAATTCCTTGTGAGTGCAACGAAGT
>DVXP01000481.1:0-20210 GCA_018235645.1 Junonia grisea | reverse complement strand
CAGACAGACAGACAGACAGACAGACGGACATGGCGAAACTATAAGGGTTCCGTTTTTACTACGGAACCCTAAAAAAAGAGTAATGTGTAGTTTGCAACATTTTTAAAACTATTTTTAGAAGAAAAACTACATTCAAAGCGATATTTTATGTGTGTTCATATGTGATCCAATATATGTGTTCACGTCCTAAAATATGAAAACATTTTTTAGTTCATAAAAAGTTTCAACGTGGCACTTTCTATAGAACTGGCAATGTCGACGCACCTATTTAATGCAGGCGCCAGAGTCCGGCACATCGCCTCGTTCTACCCACTTGACTCATCTGTTCACGGTTCGACTCCAAAAACTAATTACAGCTTAGTTTTTACCCTCTTTTACGTCATACCATCGCACTATACCTTAAATACGGCAAAAAGTCAAACGTCAAATCAAAAGTAATTAATGATTTTGTAAACATATACCATATTCATTCAATCTACGACTAAGTCTTTGCTGATCAAATATAGAGACAATATTACCTTCTAAATAAACCTTTACTATTTAATTAATTTTGTTAAATTTATTTTTGGCCCTAAACTGAACCATTTATTTATTAAAGTATGAAATATATGTTTCTGTTAGAAGAACAACAATTTGTTATTTAATACTAAACATGTGTATTGTATCCCGAATGCTACTCGTAAGTACACGTATAAAAACATTTGAGTAATTAAATTTCAATCAAATACCTATTCAGAAATTCCAAAAGCGATGCGCTACATAACTCGACTACGTGCAATTATACTTTGCAGTATATGAATCGAAAGAATTTCATTTTAAAATAGTATACGCGCGGGTAGTGAGCGATCGTGGGCAGCGGTGTGCTGCATGTTTACCAATTAGCATCCAGCACGCGGCGCTCTTCGAGGAATTACATTCTTTATTTTTCTCGTAATTGATGTTAGGTTCAAGATCTCTCCTGTAGTCGTCCAGTAAGCTTCATTTCGTTCCGATGGCTGTGGATTTACGAACGATTTTATATCCCAGTCTTTAACAATGCCAATTTATTTGCTATCTATTTATTTTCATTTACAAGCGTACAATACTCGAGTTTGATATTTTTGTTTGAACGTCCACCGAACGTAAGGATTGTTTCGCTTTTAAGCACATCGTGTAGTACGTAAACAGATAACTGTCTAAATTGCAGAGCAGCTCGTTGGATCGCCTCACCTCTCGTACGCGGAGCGTCGACGAGTTTTTGAATTTTTAAATTACTCATTGTGCGATGGAATGTTGCTAGTCGCGATATTCCGTACAAACACCGCCTGCACAATCCAATGTGCACTTAAATGCTTAAGCTTATGCCTCAGAATAAAAGCGCCCGGCAGGCAGTTGATACACTTGGCACCGCGGCTGTCGATACGCTCGCAAGTCTAGGACGCGGTCCTCCTGAGAGTGATACTAACGAATGTAGCCCTAAATATTTGATTGTTAAAGTTGAAATACCCGTGGCGCCCGATTGCACACTTGATATCCAGCTTTTAAATTACATGTGATGGAGATACATCTCTGTGATCCATAACTTAGATGCAGGCTCTAATGGATCCATGAAATCGTATACAAACGCAATACAAAGTATTTTTTAAAAAATGCATAAATGTATTCTTTGCATTATAAATAATCTTTTCTTTTATAAAGTATATCAGAAATAAGTTTAACATTCTAGTATTCAAGTAAACCATTCACACGGAACGCAACCAGATAGTGAAACAATATAGAGCGTATAAGAAAAATCGACTGCTTTCGAGTTTCCTGCGCTGAACATGTTGTTACACTTAGGTACACAAGACTCATGTGTGACTTACATTTTGAATTATTGTTTAGGTAACTTAATTTATTGTTTTGTTTCTGGAATAACTAGAAGTAATAATAGTTTACTTCACGCTTTGTTGGTGTATAACGTTGCTCATATTAGAACCAGTTATTACTTAACTCTTAACTGACTTACCTAACACAATCAAGAAAAGATTTGTAGTTTGTTATAAATAGTGTAAATTGCAGCATATTGAGTGTAATAGAAAATATTTTTTACGGAATCTTATATGATTCAATACATAAATATCTTTAAATTGTAAGACCAGTTTTGTAAATGTGATCGTGGTTACCATTGTTTCTCATACAAGTAATCGTCCAAGTCATCGACAGAACCCGTTCCACGCCGACGACGTATAGCGTCGTAGAATGTTATTACCTCGACAACCGGGAAGCGCAGGCGCAACCGCGTGCAACAGAGAGGTGAAATGTAGAAAGTAGTCGGTGTGAAAGAGATGGCATTCGTGGGAGGAGGCAAGGGGTCAGCGAAAGTGCATTGCCACGGACATTGCGCCGCACCCGATGGGAAAAGTAGTTCTCGACGTATGTGGAATATTCACCATGGGAAATTGTACGAATATTGCGATACGGCTGCAGTCTCATCGAGACGGTCATTAGTGGTCCGCTGTCGAATGTTAGTTGATATTAGTAAATTGTTAGCATTGGGGTGGATATGAAATTGATGGAAATGTCGATTGAAAAACGGCTCATATTACTTTTTTATCCGCTATGTTGTGAATACTATAATATTCTTATAAATTAGCACAATCTAATACGTACAAAGTATCGACATTTTAATTTCAACAGTAAAAGCATGTCAAGTGAGGTTCGGAACTCTTCTCGGTTGTTGATTGTTGGAAACAAAAGGCACTGCAAAGGTATTCCCCTTCGAGCCGGCTGAGAATTGTAATATAAGGAACCACAGCTCGACCTGACTTTTTAGACGAGCAATAATAAAATTATTGAATTGTATTCTTTCTTTTCAAGCGTTTAATAACATTATACCTACGCAAAAAGACACACTTTTTATCTATTAAATTGCCATTTCAATATTAAATCTTGAAGATACTTCTTTAATTTCATTTTGAAATATTAGGTATATCTTTAGTAAAAACTAAGTCGAGAGAAATCTTACGGGTCATGTGGCGGCAGTTTATGGAAATTAAAATAACCACATAAAATATAACAGACAAACAGTTGAAATAAAAGTCAAAAGTTAAAAACAAACATTTCTAATTTGCGAGCTTTGATATATGTACTAACGTGTAGACGAAACTAATGATTATCGTTAGTTATTGAATTCTTCACAAAACATCAGCCAGGTTCTAAATAATCAGCGATGTTATTCGTATTTATATGTATATGTATATTAAAGATTGGTACTTCAGATATCAGTAAGCCCCTGTCTGATTTACAGAAACCAATAACAAGATTCAAGAATTTAACTAAGTAATTACTCTTTGTTACCTTAAGATTTTGGGATAAAATACTCGTATAATTCACTGTACCTTAATTCATTTAATAAATAATGAATGACAAATACAAACATTTCAAAGGAAGATCGAAATAAACGACGGAATAATATTACTGTTGAACTAAGCTGAAATGTAATATAATTTTTTTCCTCAAATCATTTAAAGCATTTTGCTTTGGGAAATAATTGAAAAACGAATAAGATGTCTTTGTTCAATAAGCGAGATAACAATCTTCATTATCCTGACCACATAAATATGTGTATTCCTGTCATTATACATATACGGAACATGATACGTTAATATATTATATATACCGTATCGTGTTTCGTTGTAGGTATAGCATCTTTTATGCATATTTGCTACTAAAAACTTCGAACTCATTATTTTTAATCTAACGCCGTATTTTTTACCATTAAAAACGTATAAAAAAGACTATTCTAATAAAGTTACTTTTAAAAACCTCGTCCTGTATTTTACTTCGAATATACCTATTAGACTTTCATTTTAAAAGTATCGTTAAAAAGGCTCGTTAAAGTTAAATATTTATGGGGGTCGGTATTTCACTTCCGAAGCATTTTAGAAAGACATTCAGGTACTTATTATTTGTTAATGTATTGGTTTTACCGTATTTTCTGTTTGTTGACAAATTCGACATTTTCATAAACTGTTAAAAAGACACTATAATTTTTCGGAAATATACCTAATTTAATATTTTCTAATAGGTAATCAAGCTACTAGATAAGAGCTAATAAATAATGAATTGCTTTTTTTGTACAAACATATGAAAACGACTCTTAAAACAGTCTTATAACTGTAGATACTTTACCTAATTCAAAACAAATAAAATAAATACTAAATTAAACTTTAACATCAAATCAAAAATTCGCGACACAGCGGGATTTGCACCCGCACCTTCTGCCTTGCCGGGGCAGGTGCTCTAGCCGTTGAGCTATGGGCCGCTTCGCACGTTAAAGTTTAACATTATTTCCCCACGTGTGGAATAACACGAAAATTATAAATAAACTATTCAAATACTAAATGTTTGGCATTCAGATATATAAAATAAATTCTACGAACATAATGTATTTATGGAATAGTAATAAAACGAAAGGTCAACAATTCAATTTTCATTATTTACGCCAACTGATTTTTTGTTCGGCCCATTTAAAACAATACATGTGTAATTAGAGCTTAAGCTCAGCAAATAAAACAATCCAGTCCTAACCACGGGTAGCCAATTATAAAATAATCTATAGCAGATTACATACATACACCAAGGGTACCTCCGACAACTTTTTAATTAAAATTCTTTCGGAGAATGTAGTATGTTTTTTGGGATGATAACGATATCAATTTCTATTATTAGTTATGGTTATGATTTTTTCAGCTAATATAGTATGTTTTCTATTTACGTAATACGATTACTTATCTACTGTAGCGTCAACATCGCCGTGGATAGCACCCGAAAATAAATTACAAGCTCTTTTATATACAACATTTTTTGACATTTACCATCTAAAAACAAACACCACATTCCTATAAATATGTAATAGAGAAGGCTTAGTTGTGTCATTATTCATGTGACTTCCTCCATAATAAATGAAAGGATATCATTTATATCTCGCTACCGGGAGAACTCACCGTTGTTGGGTCATTTTATCTTGCTTTCGTACAATCATTTTACAAACTTATATTTATTTTATTCATAACTTTTTGTTAATTGTTGTTATAATTTGTAATTATAGTACCTACTGGTACACATTATTTTGCATGTAATTATTTTTATTTTATTTCAACAACAAAAAATATATCTTTATACATCCTAACAAATTTTAAAGCGTATTACAACATAAAAAGTATTTATAAACGTAAAAAAAAACAAAACGCTGATTCAAGCAAGGAGACGCAGAAAAACACTCCATTTTTTTCTACTTTTCGGCGACGCCCGAGGACCACTCAACCCAATTCTTTTCATATCTATGACAGCTGGTATACTAGCAGGCTTTTAAAGAAACCTATTCATTTTGACCTCAAGACGGTAGGGAACTTAATAACGGGGGTCGGAAGCCGAACACTGCGGCGAGTGAGGCGCATCATCATTACGATTTAATTTCGAGGGAAAACGTCCGTGACAAAGTCTCCGTTGCCATTATTCTGTTCCACCTCAGAGGGTGTTTAATAAACAAATGACGCGGGGCCTCGTAATGATGTACCGGTCCTTCCCTGCCTTCCTCTCACCTTGTAAAGCCTATTTTATGTTCTTAGTAACGGTACATACCGTCGACCACACGCCGAGGAAATGAGCCCATTACTGGGATACTACTTTGATATTTATAAATTCATAATACAGTCGGTTTTTGCAAGTAAGCTTTTCTCGGAGGTTTTATGTAAATACATTTAATACATGCAAATTATGTATGTAAATTTTATAATTAGATCTTAATAAAAACTTACTAAGCAGTTATATTGTAGAAAACAGGCGAAGTAAAACAGATTTGAAAAAAGAAAAGAAAGATTCTTAATTTTTTGTTTTAAGTCTGATTTTAAATGGGAATAATCGCTCTTAAGATTTTGTCCTAAAAGCTGTAAAATTACGAAGGAGATAACAGGCGTCTTACCTTCTCCACAATTCCCCCTAATTTATTCGCTGAAGTTTTCGCAATATAGGTACGAGGACAGATTTTTATAACTAAATCGATAAATTATAATTTCATACAATGGTATTTCTTATAATACTGCACTACAAATCAAAATCTTGTTTAATATATCATTTTACTGTTTTATAATATTAAATCAACGAAGGAAAATACCATGAGAAAAGAGTAAAAGGCAAATCAAATGTCACGCATCAACACACATTGTTTACATTACTCCAAATGGACTAAATAATAACAAACATTAGCACCTGTCACGGTGTCGCTGTCTTAATAACAGTATTTATAAGGAAAAGTCGAAACACGAAAATACAATTTGGTTGAATGTAGATGTTGTCACAGTAACGCGAGTGAAACATTAGGCGGGCGGGGCAGTCGCGTGCCGGCGCGCTTTCACGATATTATACACTAATAAGTATTGGCGACATAGTAGATTACCCATACCCATATTCTCCGAGCATAGTCTGATTCGTGTCTATTCTAATGTACGAATCTATATTTTTAATTTGATTGGCGTAGTAAGAATAATATCATCAATTACAAAACGATTACACAATGCCCGAAAACACTGTTTAGTATTTAAACTGTAAAAAATTAAGATTAGTTTTAATTCAGTCACTTTCTTTAACGTTCATTGTTTAGATTTTCTAGCAATAAAACAACAAACACGTCGTGCTAATTACACTAAATAAAATAGATAACATTATTGAAGTTTTATACGCTTAATTCACACAAATTCCATCATTAATCAATGTAGCGTTAAACCTCTTATCAGTATTTCAGCGTGCATCCGATTAGCCAATAAAGGATTATCGTATAAAGTACACGCTCGAAGCTTCGCAGGACAGTCGCGACCACAGTGTACTTTAACAGCTGGTATGATTAATCGACGTTGCAAAGGATTAAGAGTGACCACGCGTCAATGTTTAGCCCGCACTAATTGTAACTAGTCTTATTGTTTACACGTGTGTTATTGTTGAAATTTTATGTACTTTTAATCTATATTATTATTTCAGTGCAAAACTTAACCGGTGTTCGACTTGAGTTTTTATTTTTGTATTCAAGTGGCCGATCATTTAGATTATGACTCACAGAAGCAGAGCAGTAACTATACACGTGCGGTATATTAATTTTTCACAATAAATCGCGGGACACAACTAATCTCAAAATAAACAAATATTATTTTAATTAAAAAAACCAATACCTAAGCATGTTTATATATTACATATTTGATTGGTTTTAATCTCTGTGTTTTGACTATAGAAAGTCCTTTAAATCAAACAATGAATCGTACTCGAGATTATTAAAAAAATAAACCGCAAGAAAATACTTATACGTATATATTTAACCCACAAACGGGCGGATTCAAGTCAATACATCACGAGCCGACCAGTATTGGAAGAAAAAATAACAAAGCCTCCAGAGGTCCGGATCTCATTTGGACAAATCGCTCGTAGCGGTCAGGTCAGATACCAATAACAAGGACCACGTGCTATTGTACTGCTAGCCGTCATTAGGCCGCTTCCGTGGAGATAGATAATATAAATCACGGCAATTGCTATCCTATTGCGTATACACTTAAGATTCAAAATTCATCAACTTGATCTATCTGGAGAGTCGACTATTTTGATATCGTGTATGTCGTGTTTTAAATTGTTTACTTCGGACGGTATTAGATAATTGAAATCTATACGTATTTTCTCGTAAGATATATTAAGGTGAGGAGTTTATTTGCTTCAACTCGGTAGTGTCGGCAAATATCCGTTTATTGTTTATTCACCGTTTATATTTATTTTATATATCTTGATGGTATGATTCACGGACAAGGGGCAGAGACTGGACATACATATTTGACAGTTAAGTTCAAATAGTATAAGTCAGGTTTAATTTAGCTTTTGCTTGTACCATACGAGCACAGTCATATTATATTTATTTTTCATTAAATATATGTCATTAAATATAGCAAGGGCACTAAATTACAGTAGGAACATAAATAATAAATAACGTATAAGATTCCGACATCAGATTAATAGTTCTACTGTCCTGCACTTACACATTATGTGGTAATTTAATATTCGATAAATAATAAATTAATTAATTAATATAGATAGTATTGTAAACGTATGAAATGGTGTGGTACACATTAGACATAAAATCTTTGAATTTTCTTTTCAAATCTTTGAAATTTTTAATACAAAATGATTTAATAACTTTGGTTAACATCATAAACTAATTCTAACCATTCCAATATAATATACCGAACATACCTACTTCAATGTTTCAATTTTTTTAATTCCCTTAAATACATTACTAACTGGCTATTTTACACTATATTTAGTCTATATCGCTAAGCTCGTTTTATACAAAGCAAAATAAAAAATAAAAAAAATTTAAATACACTTTATAATTAATTAGTCGCGCAGAACAAGTAGCTAGTTAAACTACGAACTTTAAAGTAGAGGAACATTTGAATTTTATTCACGATTTTAAAATTCACAGCGAACTGTAGAGCTGAGCAAACGCGACTTTTCATATCAATTAATCTTTGAATGAGTTACATTATACAAAAAATTCAATAGATGTTAATATTTTACATTTGAAAACACAAAAAAAAAAAAAAAAACAAAAATAAAATTAATAAGTTTAATTGCACCAAGAATACCAAGGCAAGAAACTAATGGAATTAATATTTTTTGTCATAACATTCACTATATATTGAGAGTCAGTATAGTGTAATGTGTTAATACACGTAGTTCAATGAACGTAAAAGCCTAAGCCGACGATCGTAATCATGCCTTTTATATTAATTGAAAAAATGTAAAATATAATGGACTCTATCACAAGGTTGTTAGAATACAATTCACTTTGATAAGAACCCGAAACCTAATGCGATCATGAAGAACTTTACTATCTCCTTATTTAATTCAGCAGCTTCCATAATAAAACACGGGACAGTCGTTCTCGAGAGCAACGCAAACTCGGACTTGTTGCATTTAAGTTAATTAATCCGGAGCTACTACATCAGATAACGTCTGGCGTCGCCCTTAGAGCCACCTCCGAGAATATAGTTATTGATGCCAGGGTTAAATTTTGACGGACCTGAGCTAAGTTTTAGTTATCGCGCCGTCGCCGTTCCGCTTTGAGATATTTATCTGTCGGCTTTGTTTCATCTTGGAATATTTTGAAAGTTTTGTAGAATTACCCGACAGAGCATTAACAAAATTTTTGTATTAGTATTTGGTTTCTAAATTAAGTTTCTAAACACTTAGATACCAAGAGTCTTAATTTTATCCTAATTTTTTCAAAAAAGTCGTCGATGCGAATTTTATTGGAAATGCGTGCACTGAAAAGATACCGGGCATAATTCATAAAGTTGATTTGTGATTGTTGAGAGGAAAATCTGAGTGCGTGCGACAAGACGCCTAATCCGACCGCAGCTGAGTCAAGCAAACGAAAGCTCGTGCAAAACGCCTCTTGATTCCACCCTGCTTCTTTACTTATAATGTATGTGATGTGGAAATTGTTGACGTGGCCGTTTCTTGTTTTATGTATTCGCGGATATTTCCAATAATAACCAGATGTGACTATTAAATAATTCGAGTTCCTCATATGTTTTCAAGTTAACGTAGTGGTTGGCTTAGTACGTTTTTATTAATTAGTTTTTAAAAATAATTCATGTAATTGATATCGACATAGAAACACGTAATCCGCTACCAATTAGTTTGTTATCTAACAAATTGTTAGCAATAATCCTCAAGGAGTATAACTCTTCTCAAATAATCACGGTAAATATAATATTATATATTTCAATATTTGTATAAAATATTTCTAAAGATACTTTAGAATACAGTACATGTTGTTGTTAGGACACAATTTCCAAAATTAATTTATATATTATCAGATCTGAGTGAAAACGCTTATGGTAAAGCAATAACGATAACGATCGCTCGCAATTAGACCCTCACTGTATTATACCGTAGGATACTATCCACTACAACCATTACATCTCGTTCGAGCAACCCCGTTAATTAATATCGGTATTATATAAAGCGTACTAAAAGATATTTAATATGCCCACTAGCGGATTAAATCTCTTTGTACGACTCAAAGTAAAAGCGAGCTTTGAAAATTCTAATACTCTATTGTACTTGATCAAAAACAACGATGAACCGTACACTCGGTCTCGAAATTGAAATCGTATTTAGAATTTATACGCATTTTCCATTCGCGTGTATAAAATGAAAAGTATTTTATAATACATTCGTTAATTCGTTCATCCTTTAGAACGGAGTTATTTTAACAAACGTTAGATAATGGTATTTGTTTATTTTCCTTAAAAGGTTTGAATGTCTGAAAAGGAAAGTGGAACTTATTACAATATAAAATTGTTTTGTATAAAATTGCTTAACGAAAACTTCTAAGTATCTGACAGTTCGTAGCCCAAAGCGAATATTAGGAATATTAAATTCAAAGGAAATTTAAACAACTTCCAGTTTTCCGAACAATGACATTAGTAATTTATTTTATTATTTTAAGTGGTTACGTGGAAAATAAAACCAAATAAGATTTGTTATTTTAATAAGGACATAGTAGGTGTTTTTGTGTGTTCAGGCTAATAATTGTTTTTTTTTTCTATTAAGGAATAATACAATTTAAAATTAAGCGAAGACCTTAAGCACACAAATCAGGTTTTCTTGTCTTTGTTCTGTAGATAAAAAGTAATTTAATTGTGTTTGTAGTTGACATAAACCTTTAAATATTTTATATAATAGACATTCTGAAACCATGTAGCTGTTATTTTATTAAAGTTTATATTAAAAGCTTGTATCGTTGGAATTTGTCAATAAATTGGCTTTTAAATAAAATAATCAACACGTGCCAACTATGATGAGAACATAGTTGGAGCACAACGGAGCTATTTTCGACTTCACAATAAAACACTGAACAATGCGTTCGATAGTTCTACAATAAGGTCATCTTGAATAAGGTACCTCTATACCTATAAATAACAGTATACCAAGTGAATTTAGCATAAAATGCATTTCTAAAAAGCTTTTTAGCCAATCAGTTTAGTCAAAATTAATATTAATATGTACATAGTAATAAGCTTCCACTAATAGAATTAGGTAAAGACATAAAACGAAGCAGTTCGAATAACTTAATAACTGAAGTCCGTAGCGACACCTGGCGACAACTGAAAATGTACATTATATTACAATAAAGTTAATAGAAACAGAAAACTTAAGTGATAGACCCTCGCCATACCTTACCTGAACCCTTTCGGTGCGAAGTCTTAAGGCAAACTTAATTCTCTGCCATATCCCGCCCGGTTTTCTGACATCTGCGACACCCATAAGTAAAGTTCAAATGTTGAAACAAGGGAATGAAATTCGAGTTCTAATTTATGCTTACCCACATGAGAATATTAAGGGCGCTGAGATGTAGGCAGCAGATATGTGACGGTGCAAATGCGTACCTTCCACACGTATGACGTATGATGGGTAATTAGTGTATACCATAGACTTTGCGAATATATACTTTGGAACCGTTCGTGAGCAGTCAGTGACTCAATAATTTTGCCTGATTACGGTGATGTATTACGTTACGTCCTAACGCTGTACTGACGGGCATTGGGGTGTTTTATTGAATTAATTAATTATATTAATATATCTGGAACAATCTAAACTTTTAATGTTTTAGGTTGAGGAAATTGGATTTAATTTGACCTGATTTGTTTACGAGATGTATGAATCAAATATTCTTTAACCCAAATTCATAATTAAATACTTTACAAGCTATTTTAAAAATTAATTTATTGTATGAAGGTAAAATTTAATTAATCTTTGTTTCGCGGAAGGATAATAATGTAATCGTATTATTTGAAAAACATTATCGGATAATAGCCGTCTAAATTAAATACACTTGAAACCCGTTTAACAAACATGTATGTATAAACACGATGGACTATTGTTCGCAGATAACATAATTATTTTAATGTCTTCCGAAACGTTCTGAATGATTTTTGCCACGGAGAACTTAAATGAAAATAATAAAACATTTGCTTCTGTTATCTATTGCTCGGGGGACTTTTTTAAAGTGGACTTTTTAGTACACGAGGTGAGGTCGTGCAATAAATTTTCATATATTCTATTTGTGATAGGAAGTCCCCACCTGATCCGTCTCTCGAGTGCGCGGGCTATTAAAATGACGATTTTTTTTTTCATTTTTTTTTAAAACAATATTGCTTGTGTCTGTGTAACAAAACAGTTATTTATAAGTTTAACCCAATACATAACTTTCTTCGTAAACTAATTTAAATTATTCATAAAATTGATTATAACAATAAATTATTTTATATTAGTAAATACTTAAATTAAAATGTTATTATTAATTTTTATTATTATTTAGTGTTATTTATTATTATTATTTAATTAATTTGTAATATTAGGTAAAATTGTTTAAAAAAGCTATGGGTCATTGGCCTGAAATAAAGAGATTTTATTTTTTTATATATTTTATTAGGAAATTGTGTTATATCTTTATTCACAGTTATACATTTTTTAACTCGAAAACACCATGGATACGATTATATCTAATTATATATTGTGAGCAAAGTAATAAACAGTTCTTTTTAGAATTACTTACTGCTGGCTATCTAGGCTTTTGTAAGTGGAAAATACTTTTCCTTCGTACACGAAATACCTGTAAAAGTGTCCAACCCCGCAATTAACACAATTCTACTTCTCCGTGACGGTTTTAAGATAAAAATGAAAAAAATGTAATGGATTGATGTCTAACTTGCCGTGAAAAATTTTAGTCAATGGGGGAGATAATTTTCTCGGAGTAAAAGAAGTGTTTTATAAAATTTCAATGAAAAATTGTCGCCGCGCTGCGGTCTCGAGGGCGCTCAGTCGGTCGAAGCTGCCGGGGTAATTTTGCATCATTTGTTTTCTATGAATATTTATTAGCCGATTCTTAAAACAATGACCAACTTTAAATTAATTTTAATACGAGCACATATCAATATGACTTTATTGCGGGTAATATAAAAAAAATTATACCATGATTAAAATATTTTTTTTAAAATGATTTAATGAAATTTCACTCGAGAGACTTGGCTCGGAGCGCAGAGGCAGTAATAAAACCGCGTCCTAAAAGCCGTGATATTTAAATTTACCACGGTGCCAACTTCGTCGCCGGCGACAATTCAATTACAACTAATAGCCTCTGATTCATGTTTGTATTGCTAATTAGTAGCCGACTCAAGTTTTGTCACTCCTCACTTAATGCCGCTTTCGCAGCCCGCGTACTGTCTGTTTTGCTTAATAGATTGTTCTGCGTCGACTGTTTTAAATGAAACAACGCGAGCGTTTGTTCACGCGTAATTAGATATACTCACTCGTTCCAAAGGAGGGTCAATGACTACGTTAATATGTAGTTCCTTAATAACGTTATTGACTGAACTGAACTGATTTTTAAGCCTTAATAAAAAAAAATAGGAAAGAAACAAGTTTTATCAAAGTTTGATAAGCCGCAGCTAACCGAAACTAGCATTCGGTGTAATAGTACAACTTGTAAATCCCGTTGTAGAACCGCAAGGTACCTACACGCGAACCGGGAATTAAGAGCTTGCCGTTTGTCGGTCTATTTTATGTCATCTTATAAGCAGCGGTTAACTTTATCTACGATGTTTTGTGATTATAATCTAATTCATAGCTAAACAATTTTACTTTAAACCTTACCAAATATAATCAAAATACTTCAATTTAAGTAGTTTTAAATATAATCCAATTTTAAACTTTAACTCGCTTGTTATTAGAGAGTTGCATTGTAATGCCTCGGATATAAGGACTATGTCTATTAAGAAAACCTAGCACATACGTCTGAAGCACTTAATACCAGGATCGCAGAAACACGGTGGTAGTATTGCTATTGTATTCCCAGTGAAGCGGGCCGCTCCAACCTGTTGCTCGGAACTATTTTATTAGCACGAGTGTGTCGGTGGGCCATTCTTTACGGCTCTTTTGTTGGCGTGGCGTTTAGTTCACTGCAAGCTCCACGATTGTGATTGGCTCGGTTAATAACGCAAACAGTCGGAATATTTTCAGTTTGTGCCGCTCTTTTGTCTATTGTCATTCGTTCTGTGCTTAAATTCCAATTTCGTTCTGTCCATTCCATATAAATACGAATTTCAAATATTGCATGATTGTCACGAGACGTTACGGCTGAATACAAAATAAAACTTACATGTTCATTGTACGTGCCGCACGATATTACATTACTAATATACATAGATATTGTTAAATATTAAACGTAATTTTTATATTAGTTAATGTTAATATCAGCAGTGCTAATAATACACAGGCTTCCAAATGCAGCCAGCTTCGGTTTTCTAAACTCTAAATATTTTCTTGTCATCCATCGCGTAACTTTTCTAACCATCTCATTATCTTGTACTTTTTACGTGATTCGTTAACTATAATAATCAACAAATAATTCAATTATTTATACAATTTACTAAAAGTACTTATACCTGTATTTATTTAATACTGAGAACTAACACGTGTTACTGTGTAGCTCTGTATGTTACGTTTGCTAGACGCGGAAGCTGCTGCATAAATCGTAGGTTTTCAATTGCAACGGTAGCTTATTCTCTCGGGGCTTTCATCGATAAAAATTATTCGAATGATAGTTTCATACTTCATCCATAATTCAATATTTGCTATTACGACTGTTTGTGAAGGAGTATTGACATGGCTAATTTCTGGAAAAAAATATCTTACGGGTTACTCTTTACAATTTCTACGTGATTGCTTTTCAGAATGTGTATTTCATAAAGTAACATCGATAATATTTTACTTCATTTAGCAGTAAGAAGGCTTAAGTCATGCATTGAAAACGACTGATTGTCATAAAAATACAACTACTTTATACTTCTAATATACTTTAATATACAAACATATGTGTTAAAAGTTCAAGTGATAATATTTTTACTAAACAATACCAATGCGTAATGTATTATTTGTTATATAAATCACTGTTTTGTACCAAGCGAATAGGTAGTTCGAATGCTGTCCACGGCGATAATTGTTTGTGAGGTTCCTCCTGAGTCCCGACTATGATGTGGTTATTTGCAGTGATCTCTCTAAGCGATCCCATTTGCACGCAACTGCACTCGCTAGGATTGCAATGTCATCACATCTCAGTGGTTGTACGTGACCCTATCTCCACTAATCCGTAGACACCTGCTTTTTAAATTTCCTCAGCTTTTCTCGACATTCTATTATAGAAAATTTTTCAAATTGTCTAATGCATCTGATGCATTTTACACTTAATTTATTTTATTTTATTTCTAACATGTTTATTATATAGAGAAAAGATTTATAATTATGTATGTGTAATGAATTAACTTAAAAATTTATTTCAGTAATTTCAAAAACTCTTTCACCATTACCACGCTACATATTCTCTGAATAAAATAGGCTATATTTTCTGTACATATAACCTTTGTTTCGTCCGCGCTAATGCGAAGCGGATCGCTCATTTTAATATAGAACCGCGACTTTATTGTTATTACCCGTCTGTATTTTACATTAAAAAAATTATGATTGACTGACATTACACTTGGCAGAAAAACAGTTCAGTCAGTGGTGCGTTGAAGGTATTCAGTTTATAAATGGGGCTTTCATCTAAAAAACACGGCACGGCACATCGCGTGATGAAATGGGAATAGCGAGATACATCGATCGTGACGCTTCACAACATTCCTTCCAGATCTTACTTTGATACATTTAAGACAATAGTAATATTAGAAAACTATAGTAAATATTTAGAAACTGGATGTAGGTAATTTAACTTCATATTAATAATCTTTTACTAACTTATATTCCGTACATCGGATATGATAAATATGCGTCGATTGAACACCTAATACAATCGCAAGCGCCCATAAAAGGCCTATATTTATTCTTCCTTATTTTAACGGCTCGTGGTAACGCACATGTTTCTATTTTAAGAATCGTAAACAAAAGTCAATGAACTACGCGTTGCAAGTTGTTACCGGCGAATGCGGAGAATTAGCTACTTTTTATTACGCTTCTTGTTCCGGCTTCATACTACTTCATACATACAAGTGAGGAAATAAACCGATATTTTAAATACAAATAATAATGCAATGGATATCACGGCACGAAAACTTTTCGTATGTATAATTAATTTTTACATACGAAATATTTAATTAACATTATTAGTCAAGTAAAATACAAGTGTCAAGTTGTTAGTAATTTGCTCACCGTCTACGCAGTTTTATTGGCAGACTTTTCCAAAATATTAATTTCGTTAATAGAAATAAAAGAAAAAAAACTGCTTCAAATTAATTAATGTTTTTTTTTTAATTTGTGTTTCTACAGAAAGTTGATAAAATTTAATATGAGGCTGATATTTTCAGAAAATAAAAGCCAAAAATCATCATTTATAATCTGCTTGATAATATTTTGTTTTCTTTAATTATCATCATTTTTGTTCGCCCGGTGATAAAGCCTTTTATAATTTCGCGTTAAAATGAACTGTCGAGTTTTCATGTCACTGTTTTAACAACGTAATTTTTATAGTGAACAGAAAATTACATAAAACATATTATAGTAGATTTTCATAACAAAAAGGTTATAATACCTTATAAAATAATAAGTTATATATATATATTACTCTATCTATAGAATATCTGTATAAAATTGATAAAGAGTGACTTAGTTGCGTTGAAAATAATTATAAAATTTAATAATAAATGATTCCATGAATTAATTAAAGCAGGTAATGCGTACTTTTGTTTACAGCCACGGCCGTAGTCTGAACAATCTCATCTAAGCAATAACGAGTTGTAATTATTAAAACAGTGAAGTTTCGCTACGTTTTGACAGCTAAAAGTAATCAACAGACAGCGTTGATGTGAGGTCCGCCTTCATTGTCGTTAACATTGGATAGGCTTATCGTTTTATACGTATTAAATAATGTTGCTGTATGAAATTTCGCTGTTTTTAGATTAAGTGAACGATTGGTTTAATTTTTTTTAGTTTTTGTTGGCACCAATAAAATGAATAAAACTGCTAATTATTTTGCAAATTAACACAGATATTGAACTTTCGTATGCGCATAATTGTTTGTGATGCAAAATTTTAGTAATGTGTGAAATTTAAACGTGTAATATTATACATATTAAAACACTTTATCATAAATGGTTTAAAAATTAAACAAAAGTAAATTTCGATAATAACCTTCAATATTATGTTATCGAAGCAATTTCAGTGCAATCTATTTATAGAAACAGATTTCCATTAATTAAGCGTAAAGAAGCGCATCGAATCGGCCAGCTGAGTGGACGATCAACCGGAAATGACGCAGAAAATTGCTCACGTGGACGCAATATCCTACGACGACTTCCAATTATGTAGATTATACTAGTCTACACTCTTATACGTACATTGTTACTTACATAAATGCATTCTGAATTTGTAACGCCCCCTCGAGGCGGACACAAATATCGCTTTTTAAATTTATAAGTTTTCGTTTAGTCTATACTTCTATATCTATACTAATATTTATAAAGAGGAAATATTTGTTTGTTTGTTTGTTTGTATTGAATAGGCTCCGAAACTACTTGACCGATTTGAAAAATTCTTTCACTGTTAGGAAGCTACGCTATCTCCAGTGAACATAGGCTATATTAAATCTTCAAAAAGTTGGGGATTAACGTGCGAAACCGGGCTGGTCTGCTAGTAATTTATAATTTCAATTTATTACCGTAATATCGATATGAATCTAAGTCGATTTTACTCGAATTTCAATTTTCACCCTATTCGAGTCTATTCGTAATCTATTCCTGATAATGTTAGGCTACAACAATTGTTTCTCAGATACCTACCTTCCAGATAAATCTGGGACTTTATCACAATTTGAATCGACAACTTGAATGACAAATTAAGTAGGTTAGTCATTCAAGTGGATTGAAACCAACAAGTTTCAACTTCTTAACAATATCAAATTTTAAAGATCATAAGTAAAGTTCTAATCAATACTATTGCCATAAAGAGGGAAGATTTGTATATATCTTTATAACGAACTCCCAAAACGAATGGAGCTATCTTAAACTTAAACATCAAATCAAAAATTCGCGACACAGCGGGATTCGAACCCTGCAAAGATGGTTAGGAACTCTCCAAAGATTCCCCCATAGACGGCACCACGGTCGCTTAGACCGTCTATCATCATCAGATCAAGAATTTCGACACAGCGTGCGAGCGACCCATAGATCAACTGGCACCTGAGCACCTGCCAAGGAAGAAGGTGCGGGTTCGAATCCCGCTGTGTGATGTTTAAGTTTAAGATTATTTCCCCACATGTGGAATAACACGGTATAATAAATAAACAATAATGGAGCTATAAAAATTATTTCACCATTGGAATGCTACGTTATCAGTTATCACTGACTACATTTTAAGTATTGTAACTTTTTAGTTCGTGCAATGTCCGATAACTAATTAAAACAAGTTATCCAATTTAAGACAATTGTCGAATATTTAGAAACGAAAACGAAATAATGAACAGCCGTACTTCTTATTAGGTTATCCGTCAAAATTTATGTTAGAACAATGAATTATACTCTCCGTTAGCGTGAAATTGCATTAAATATTTATTAGGCCATATTTTAATATCAAGAGCCTTCGAATAAGAAACTGTTTCCCTTTTATTTATCACATTTTGCTTGTAATTTCAGCGTAGAATAAATAGAATGGCAATGTTTATTTAGGTATGAATCGGATTTTTTTCTAATTTATTTACAAAGTCTTGGGTTTGTCAAAGGTATACTCTTACTAATATAATTAATTTTACTATTTTAATGGAACTGGATTTACATAAGCATTTTTGTTTTAACGATGACCCTGGTGTAAATGCCGCCTTTTTCTGGAGTACTTAACACAATAAACCTAATAGGTACTTATAAAATATAACCAAGCTTAATGTCATAATTGTCCTAATCTGTAAAAACCTTTTTTTCTGTTCACAAATATGTTTTCATTAAAGCTACATATTATTACGGAGTTTGTGCCCTAATCTTTACGGTGGCTTCTCTGTTCTCTCCCACAATGTTACGGAACGCGATGTTTTATAACTTTTTACCGTGGGAGAGCCATGTATTTGCACAAATGGGCCGGCTCGACCGGAGTGATACCACGGCCTCACAGAAAACCGGCGTAAAATGATGCTTGCGTCGTGTTTCACCGCGTGAGTGAGGGTACTGGAGGCCCAATTCCCCATCCCTTCCCCATTAATTCCCCATCCATTCCCCCTCCATACCCCCCTAAAACTTTTAGGCAACGCATTTTGTAGCTCCTTTGGTGTTGCAAAAAAAATCTACATATATAATGATATTTCAGTACATTTCAGTAATTATACATATAAAAAATATATTCAAATCACAACTCATTTTATTCAAGTTTTTCTACGATTATAATTTGATCAACGTTTTCCAAATGTTAGCTTTTATATTTTATTCTACCCTAAACGCCAGGCAGTTAAGAAACCTCGAAGATTTCTTTTCAATTTTTGTTGCTGTATTGTAATAGTAATGTGCTTATTTTTTATAGTAAGTAGTAAGATTGTAAAGGTTGAAAAAAAAAGGTTGTTGTAAGTAGGTATAAATTTAGCTGAAACATTAAAAATAATCTTATGATGATCTTCCAAATGGTTGGATTTACACTTGTTCACCATAGCACAATACACCACAGCATATTTCTTGTAAAAAAAAACCTAACATCTAAAAGATATCAAATTATATTTTATTTCCTATAAATTTTCATTGGTGGATTTAATCGTATCCAAGTTTTTGCTGATTCATTTTAAAATTTAATACAGCAAAAATTCACTGAACAGCGTACTTTGATACTATCTACTAAGTATAAGAAAAAAAAAAACTTATTTTTCGGCAAGAAACTTATCAAACTTTTAACAGTTTATTTATAACGGAGATTTGTAAAACATTTATGAGTAACAAATATACATATTTTGTATGAAAATATTAAAATTATCTTACGCCTTGCTGATTCATACTTGACTATTTATTCATCTAATTTCATGGTGATATGGACGTCCGCGGCATTTTTCAATTAAAACCTCTTTTTAAGGCTTCTGACCTAATAGGGTGATCATAATGCGATGTAAAAGGCAGGAATTTAGT
>DVXP01000480.1:0-20215 GCA_018235645.1 Junonia grisea | reverse complement strand
TTTTTAACCGACTTCAAAAAGGAGGAGGTTATCAATTCTGTCGGTATTTTTTTTTTATAATTTGTTTTTGGGTTTTATTTTTTTTATAATTGAGTTAGTTTGTGAATTAAGTTGCTTTTTACTGTGCATCGTTAACCTTTTCATTTTTAATTTCGAATATAATCATTTAGCACATAATTAAAACGGCTCAAAGTTAGTTAACGATTATCGTCTACAGAATAATATAGGTATAGAATTGGCGTATGAAAAGCCCATCGTTAGTCGAATAATTAAGGCAAACACCGGCCAAATCCTCGAAAATCCGGCCCAATAACAAAAAAAGTAATATTTATCTAGACTTGAAACGAAAAACATCGAAAAGGGCGACGGGGGTGCCAACTCGCACGAATTCGTATGAATGAATAAAAAATACCTTCCACAAAGGGCGTACGGGTCAAAAGGGAGATACCTCTGACACTAATAAAGTCTCCACCGATCCCAACGTTTCAAATTAAAAAGTAATGCGGTTTCATCTATTGCAAAGGAGTTTTTCGTGTATTGTTATTCGCTGATGTCTGCGGGATCCGTTTTAACCGCCGTTTTCCTAAAAAATACACAACAATACGCGTTGGCGTCTTATTCTTTAAGAAAATCAACTTTCTTAAGGTAGTATTTTCGTACATTTGTGGGATTACGACACGTTGAAATTTTCATTTCAACGTGTAGTAATCCCACCCGTGATTTCTAAAAAGCAAAGTAATAACTACAAACCATAACAAGATACAGATAAAATATAAAATACTGGATAAAAATAAGGAACAAGGAATATTTATATAAAAACATAATTTTAAAACATTTCACTATAAAATCCGACACCACGGCCTCAAAGGAACATCTAAACGTAATCGCGGCTCTTACGAACATTTAGCCCAGAAAACTCCGCGGCCGCAACTGCTTGTTACATTCTATCGCGGAAAAATCTCATACCGAAATCTTGGGAACGCAACGTACCAAACGTTTTATTTTAAAATCAATATATATGGTCCTTATGCCATGTAGATAGGGCTTCTTTTCCAATGGCAGAGGCTAGGATGCAATAGAATTTACCAGTGAATGCAGACGCGGCTTTCAAAGATGCCGGATTCTTACGTGTACTTGACTTATATTTTCTAGGAATTTATTAGTTTGATAGAGTAGTTTTAAGTTTCATTTGATAGAATTTATACCTTACAACAAGTTTAGAAATCATCGTTTCACCCATTCATTTTACGAAGCTTCTTTACGATAGCTATTTATGAAATCTCTATAACATGTATACAGACATTTTAGAAGAAAAGTTTTAGAATAGTCATTTACATATTAGTATTAAACAAAGCTTTACCATTACTAAAAACAAAAACAACTACAAGCATCAAAGACAAAATCAAATAGAAAGTCTGGAATTTGTCCAAATTTCCAGCGTTTTCTTTATGTTTGAGAATAAAGATACATATAAGTATAATAAACTCGAGCGTAACACTATCTTGAAGTAAGCTCATTAGTTTAAACTCCAGAGATAGGAAACAGCGTTATCTCCACAGTTCGTTACGTTATCTTGAAGCCACTTTACTAGCTTAATAAAGAAGTGAATTATGCTTAAGTGTATCACTGAAACAAATAAGGACAAACTTCTTAACTATTCTTCAACGAGGATAAGAATATACAACGCTTTCTTAAGAACTTTAAGGAATATTTCTCTTCACTTCATCAATGGCAACTTATGACTAAAGAAATATCATAGAATTTATTAAAAGAATTTGTGAAGTTAAGATTAATAAAAACAAATTTCTACCCATACATAAATGCACAAAGAGAATACAATAGTCCAGTATATTTTTTTTAGTTTTTTGTTGTTTTGCAAATAAACGTTTACATAGGCATCTGGGAAATTTTTAGATCAATACACGTACGTTACGAGGGTTGTCATTTTTTTATTGTGACAACTAAGTTATCCAATATTTTTATTGTTGAATTTTTAAAAAGCGTTAGGTTAAAAAACTGGAATAAAAAACAACGCTGAAAATTTATTATTGTAGGTATCTTTCTGGGTTTCTTAAACGTTTGTCTTTATATCGTGGAATACAAAGGCTTCAAGTAGGTTACGAGAAAAATCTTAATGATTATAATAAATACAACATTCAAAAACAAGTTAAACAGTATTATAAACCGAATTTTTTACGAAAAGCAATTAAGCGTTAACAAAAGCAATTTTTATCGAAATTTCAAAACATAATCAACTGGAAACTTAATCAAAGATCTTCATAAAGATCAGAGGTATTGAATAGAATACCACAACCTTCTTCAAACAGAAATAATAGGAGTAGATAACGACAGTGCTCGCCATTACCCAATTGAGTAAGCGAGGATTCCTCTCTTTTGTCCAAGTTTATCTCTCTGAAATATGATCTGCGGACAAGCCCTGATTGTCGCGACCCATTCAATTTCGGGAAAAACTCTTCGACCTTCATTAAATAAAGGATATCAATATACTACATTCGCCTCATTGTTGGAGCTCCCGAAATGTCCGAACTTGGTACGACCTTTGGAATTATGACAAATATTTGTACCCGGAACTTGCCAATATGGCTTCTCGGTAATAATTGTTCCACAGTACGGATGTACGGATTTCGGTGTATTGTTCGATATCGGTTCGCAAGTTTTACGTAAACTGTAGGTACCTATGTCAAAATTTAATTGTTTGTACGAGAATGTTCTGTAAATTCCTTTGTTGTGTACGAAATACCTGACTCATTCGGTATAGGTGTAAGTATATGACAAACCTAATGCAAAGAAAATAATCTTTATCTAATTACTATACTTAGTACTTTACACGCTATACATACTGTAGATTACCAGCCAAAACTTTTGGATCGTGATCCACACATTTGTGCCATGAATAGAATTATTTACTATATTCAATATAAAATACAAGTACATATAACAAACGGGTGGAAAGTGCAGAAATTGCGAGCATTGCTGACACAGAAGGCTTATGAATGAAATTCCGTCCAAACTATGCGTTGATTGAGGCCTAATTGCAATTCCCTTGGAGGCCTCGATTGCGGCGTAAGAGTCCAGAGCTCGTAACAGCTCCCCGCTGTCAGATATTGGATTTTGAAGAAGTTTAACTGACGTTTTAATCTATATTGTGTTTACTTATAATTGAGTATATCTTTAAGTAGATGAGAAGGGATTCCTTAATTTTGTAATTGGTACTTTGAATATCCAATCTCTTGATACTCTATAAGTAGAATGAAAAGTTTGTAAAAATTTACGAAATTAATTAATTTCCAATACAATAAAATCTCTATAATAAAATTCTTGTAATTTATTACACCATCTTACTTATTAAGAAGACAGTCGATGGTTTCAATTTAGCCACGTTATTGTCAGCGCACTAAGCAACCATTGAAGTAAAACAAAATATTATACAATATACATATTAACTACTTCATAAATCAAAGATTAACCAAAACCCAAATGAATTCTTTACATACAAATTCGACTGGAACGTTTCAGGAAGGTAGGCGATATAATTTCCAACGTTTCCGGCATTTCAGCGATTAATGCCCAAGCAAAGACGGTAACGATGAATAACAGAGCCCTAACAATGGCTTCAGATCGTATATTACGCATAAACTATTAAATTTGGCAATGGAAGAAAGGGTATAATGCGATACATGGGCTACAACCTTAATAAAATAGATTTTATCATGAAGCTTTAGAAATTGTAAAGGATTAACGGGAAAAAATCTGAAAAGAAAAATGTCAAAGGAAAAGTTTTTAAACAGAAGTTCTTTCTAATCGATGCAATGTTAATAAAAATTGTAACTAACATTTGATTTAGAGGGCTCAATTTGATGGAAAGCTAATTTTTTACAAAATAACAACAAGAAAAAAACTAATATAAATACTTGTCTGAAAAGCCTTTTTGATGGTAAATATAGAGAATTTTATTTACCATCAAACGTAAAAGAAATTAAAGCGATCAAAAGCAGATGTTTTAACACAGCAGGAATCGTTTAAATCAATGACGGATAGGTCAAATTAAAAGGAACGTAGTTAGGTATCCGACATCGCGTGTTACTATAATGAAGGTTGGGCCAGCGAAAGGCACTTTCGTGCAATGGCGCGCGATTTAATGAAAAGCTAAGTTAAATACTTGATTAAAGTAGTCGGGTTGAAAGGATACGTTATGATACGGATTTTATACGATTGAGATAGTTAATGCTGGAAAGAAATCGGGTTAATTGCAGACTGGAAAATTGGCATAGAATCGTTAAATATTCTTCTATCCGTTTCACGGCATATTGGCAGATGATAAATACTTTTAACACGTTCTAGAGTACTATTGCCAAACGATTTAACTACAAACGGCTCAAATATAGTGATAGATGATTCTGTATTCGTCATAAATTTTGCATGGAAATATTAGCAGAAATTCCAATACGAGAAAACGAACCTGTTGATTTCTCGGTCATCACTGCATGTATATATGTACCTACACTTGTTAGCCAAACATATCCCTGTAACTATATTATCGGAGACTGATTGGTAGTAATTGTAAGTACCTTTAGAGCAAACAGTTGGGATTCGTCTACGCTCAAGACGATTGGTACCTACATGTATTTGGAACGGTCAGTGTTTAAGCTTAATACGTCATGTGGGAACTATTGAGAGTCTGGGTTCTGCTAGCGGCTTTGCTTGTGGTAATAGATATGTTATTGGAAAATAAACTTATACTTACATAAAATAAAGCCTGTGAGTAAATTAAATAATGTGCCTTTAAATAATGTGATATACATTTTAAACTAGGTGCAATAACTTAGCAGTCAGATGAATGAAGTCAATTTATACTGATATATCTTATATCATTATCAATATATCGTTTAACATAGTAATAGTATAGTATTTAATTTATGTAAGTCACTTTGAAACTAGAGCTATCAATTGAGGAGAATTCATTGAATTAACAACATGAGCAATTATCGATAATTTGGAGCGTGTACCAATAACTACAATGTGTTATAACAAGCTTAGCTTCTTTAAAATTTATGTATATAACATAACAAACAATAATTATAAAGTACAAAATTTATTACAATATTAGTATAAATATCTTAAGATGTGATATTGAGCCAAAAATAGAAGTATGCATTACAATATTTTCCAAAATAATGTAAATCATTTACTTAGTATTCATCTTTTATAAGTAAATTCCACTTAATCGGTGTATCAATATTTAAAATACGACATCAAATATGGAAACGGCATTTACTTTACCAATCGTTAATGGATATTTTCCAGCAAGAATTGGTTTAAAAATAGCACCATCACTTTATGTAAATAAAATCGTCGTCCATGTTAGAAGCTCTTAAAGCGATTTA
Organism: Junonia grisea; assembly: GCA_018235645.1. Lineage (NCBI taxonomy): Eukaryota > Metazoa > Arthropoda > Insecta > Lepidoptera > Nymphalidae > Junonia > Junonia grisea. The sequence goes on along the minus strand of DVXP01000480.1, from coordinate 14,810 downwards.
CGGTTTAAATATAAAAGTGTCGGATAATATATAATTCACAATAAGTTATGGCGCATAGAATTTCGCAGCGTCTCGACCGCTGAATAATTGACGACAGCAGACGTAAGTAAGCAAACAGAATCAAAAATTTAATCTAATTCGCCTTCGAGCTTCGTTAGTCATGCAGCCCTTTACTGTTTCCGCTTAATAGATGTTCCTGAAGTAGGTATCAACCAGTCAAGTACTGGAAAGTAATGTCTGAATCTTTTATGCGTTTCGGAGTATTTTATAAACAGACTTGATGACGCCTCCGATTTTTTTGACTTGACTTTTGTTTGGTTTCTTTTGTTGAAATTTACTTGGATCTTTTTCTTTTTTGAAGTAAGAGAATTAAAACTATTTTCTTTAGTTTTAGCATAGAAGTATTGCGGAATATAAAAAATAAAGTTTCAACCGAAATCTTTCTGACCCAAAATAAACAGAGTCGCTTTTATAATTTATACTATAATATGATACCTACTCGACATGTTAATTTGGTTGAAAAACACTGTTTACACGTACTTACACGCTTTGATGGGTTCTTAAAGGAGCGAAAGATGCTCAAACGCGTATAAAATAAACGTTCACCGCAAAATTTCAAACCTCCCTGGATCAAACTGGAATGTTTGTCTTTGATGTAATTTAAGAAGTTACGTATTTTAAATAAATATTTTTTTAATATTTTCACAGATGAATATTTTTACTTGATATTAATTTTTACACTTACATTTAAATAATGTAAAAATTTTTAAAATTTTCATCAATCATTTCTAAATTCAAAACATTTTTTAGAACATTTTTTTATGTTAATAGGAAAATAAAAAGATGTAACAATAAAAGGCATAAAAAATAAGCAAAAAACAAAACAACAAATTATCGAAGTTCAAAGTAACACACAATTCCTAAGTAACACCTAACAAGAACTAAAATAGTAAGAAATCATAACTAAACTAAACGACTAAAATAGTAAGTAGTAAATCACGGCATAATTATATCGATTTTAAAATTGTATTTAATATAACGCCATCTTATCAAAAGTTTTAAAGCTGCGTCTACTATTTTTGGAACGTAAATGTATGACGATTTTAATTTATACCAATTTATCGATACTATAATATTCGTAATTGGCTTAGAGGATTAGATTGAAGTCTATAAAAGGTTATTCCCATACTATTTCACACTGTAATAGACTCAACGAGATTTCAGGATCAGAAATCCTTTCATGAGAGTTATTCCCAATCCATTGTCCTCAAACCATTACAAAGCTATCTAAATTAACAAAGACTCGAATTTATCACATAACGAATCCTATTTAAAATTATAATCTAAAATCTACCCAATTATAATAAAGTCTGAAGCCATTGATCCTTTAACTTGTATGACCTTTAAATCCCTTTCAGAGTAACTAATTACACTATTTCATGTAATATCGTTCGGTTGAAACATTAGGTAGAAATGTCACAAGTTCTTGATATATTGGCGTTTTCGGGTCGTAGATTGCTTTGTGTTGAAATTCGGTAAGCCACTTGCGAAAATGTTGTTCGCATGTTCGCCACGCACGTCTTCCACTTCAGATTGTTACGCGAAGTTTTGCTCGGCCTACTGCCATTTAATATATCTATTATTTTGAGTAAACATCTAGTATATAACCTTAACCATGTTCTGTTATTGACCCGCTTTCATAAAGGAAGTGGTACTCGGTTGTGCAGAATTTCCTGTGTACATTTTACGTTCTATTTCGTTTATAATCATTTATGACTTTTTTTAATTACTTCGGGGGATTACGATTTGCTTAGTATCCAGTAGAATACTTGGTGTCGCCGTTGGAGAACTAAACTCCTTATTTCACTGTAGATATCTTCATTATAATCTTACTTTACTAGAACCTTACTAGAACTTTAGTAAGTCATATTTTAGGCAAAAAATACAAACTTCTTTTAGTAAACCCATAGTGTTCTTAAGATCAAGATATATGACTATACATTAGACACATATATCCCAAGTGTCACAGTCTGACGTCATCAGAGACCTAATAATATAAAAAAAGCTGTTGTAATTTTTTTCCTCTTCAAAATATTACTAGGTATTGTGTAGTGAGATTTTGGTAATACGTAATTCCTTCTTTACTATAGCTTTTAAATATGAAGCATCTGACTTAATTTTTGAAATTAAAAAAAGAAACAATAACGTTTTTGATCTTGCATTTCGAACATTAATGCAGCGCCCACGGACGGCCGCGACATAAATTAATCAAAGTTACAAAACTTTATACATTTGATAAAAGATGAATTTCCCTACAGAGCCACAAACTTATCTCGACTCACCTGCCCTACTTTCTAAAAGACAAAACATGTGTTAAGTGGTTTCAGACGTCTCTCCCAACTTTGTAACTCCTCACCCCTTTGAAAAAGCACCGCCCGTATGTGGGACAATATGACGCGGACTTGAAAAAATATGCTCGGTGTTTTCACTGATTGAGTAATCCACTATAGTGCCAAGACGATGTACGTTCGTAGCTGTAATGTTAAAATCTGCTTTAGTTTTAGAAATGACTTATAATTTATTATAAGGTATTTGTTATGTAGTTAAAACGTGTATAGAGTATAGACATACTAACTCATAAACTCTAATCTATACATACCAATATTATAAATGCATCTAGTAGATCCGTTTTTACATCTAAGCTACTAAACTAAATTCGATAGTTAGAAACGCCTTGTTGAAGAACATAAGTTACTTTTATGATGATAACGCCTGTCTGATCAACGCGGGCGAAACCGTGGAAAAAGGCTAGTTTAAATTATTAGTGTAAGTTGGTAATTAAATTAAAATTAATCCAAAACAACAAATATAATGAAAAGAAATTAAAAGCATTGAAATTAATGATAACCTTTTAAATTAAACACTAACAAATTCTCAGTTCTAAAAATATCTGCGCTAAAGTGAGTAACGGCCATCTGCTTCTCGACATTAATATAAAATTAATTGCGTCAACGAAGTGGAATTAAGGATTCTGCACCTTCGAAACAAGTTTACTTCAGAATATCGTCAAAGTGTTTTAGAAAACATAAGTTTGAGACGTCGTTTGATACGGTGCTCTCGGAAAATTCGTTAACGAGTATTTATTTAATACCACCTTTTTAGTTTCTTTCATTAACATAATAAAGTATTATAATTTGCAAAAAAAAAATATGTTTTTAATTACAAGTCATATTATCTAGTCTAAACTTGATACCTTTCCATACCGAGTAGGTACTTTATATTTAACGAAATATCCGAAAATTTTTAATTTATAACACAAAACTTTTGAAAGCCACAATAAGAAATAATATAAAAAATAATAATATTTTTCTTAAATTATCTGAAGGCATGGGGCAATAAAAAAAATCAAAACCGAAAAAAATTACTGGAATCTAGGCTAGATTTTTTTGGCATCATTATCAAAGTCCTAAGCCGTGTGCCCTACTTTCTCTGAATCCTCTTAACAAATCCATTCGGTTTTATTCACTTTATTCTGGCCACAACATTCAGCGACATTTGGTCGAGTTTATCATAATAAATCCATTTTCTTTCCGTATTTGCGCAGAAATCGAATATCAAATTCGAGGAAAAATTTAAAGCGGAAGAAAAAAAGAAAAGGCGACAGTATCTAGGACAATAGAAATTCTGCTAAGCTTTTACTTATAATTATAAATTAAAGCATTACTGTGATTAATAATAATATATTGAGTATCTTATTCAATGTTTCTGATATTTATTAAAAGTATATGTAGAAAAAGTAACAGTTGTTATTAGAATTGTGAAAAATCTGTTTATATTCACGTGGGTAATTTAACTTTAAGTTAGTATTGAATTGACTCGCTTCTAAACAAATTCTCAGACAGTTGACCAACTCTATTTATGGTTTTATTAATTTACCGAAGCGTCCCGAAATTAACTTCAATTAGACGCAATTGACAGAAATGTGTCGCTTTAATATTAAATAATGTCTCTATACAATTCTAGCGTTATAATATATCAGTGATTGATGTCTATTTTGCCCTTAAACCATTAAAATGCTGTTTAAATATTCACTTTAAATCCTATATAAAAGTCGAGATAGTCAAACGACAACAAATCAAACGCAACCGATGTTTCGCAGTCAAACCTGGCTAGCAATTTAGAGTTTGTAACAATTTAAAATAAGCTAAACTTTTTATGTAATGAAGGAAACTTTATAAAGACGCCTCTGAGTACTATGAGAACGGCCCAGCAAATGCAGCAATAATTTTTTGCCCTGCAACTAACAATAATTCAGTTGAGTGTAACTTTTGATATTGACAACTTCCAAACACTCGAGTAAGACCGCAACCCGCAACAAAACATATTGCAAAACAGCACTTACATTGAAATAAAAATCTAAAAATGAAAGATGCATCCACACAATGATGTCAACATGCATTGAATTTTCACCTTTCCGACATACACGAACAAACAAAATTCAAAAAAATAACAGCTGCACAGATGCAAAATACTGCTCATTTCTTCCTTTTCACTCGCCGCACGTTTTTCATAAAATTCTTTCTCCCGACATTCCGTTTCAAAACATCGCAGTGGCCAGGGGATCTCAAGTCGGATTTAGAGATTAGGCACGTCGAATGCATCTGTACCTCGACTTACTCGGTTCCGCCCAGTTTGTGGATTCGGCAGAAAGCTGCTTTTTTTGCCACCAAGTTTTATGTGTTTCTTTTTTGTGGCCTGCCATTTATTTTGTATTTTTAGAAGAATTTGGCTGAAACTTGGTTCATTACTTTAATGAATTATACAAGATTAAGAATATTTTAAGGTAAGATTTTTTAAAGACATGTACTAAGTCTCAAAGCTCTTGGTAAAACTTATTAAGAAAGTAAAGATTTTAAATCTAATGCTAAAAGTAGTGAAAGATATGTTAGCATTACATTGACAACATGAAAATTTAATCCGAAATGTAAGAATAAATACAGTAAAGAACCTTTTTATTTCTGCAAAACCGTCCAAGATCTATATAACAAGTAGGGCATTAAGTCATTTATGAATTATACATTCTGTTTCGCGAATCTTGAAAAAGTGACATATTTAATTTAAAAGTATCTTAGTTCAACGTTTCTGTTTCAATATTTCTAAAGCATGACCTACATAAACCGAATTCTAGAGAGATGCTGCAAATGGACAACATTCATGTTTAAAATGGTCTCCATTTAAAACTTCGCTTCAAACAGCCTGTGAAATATCACAATACAAACCGAGAAAGAGAAAGTAACTGAGCAGTAGAAATGCACAATAATTAACGAAAGCCAAATTGCAACGCAAAACATTATTCATTGCAGCGTAATTTCTGAACGGGGACGGTTAAAATTCAAAGTCAAAACGCCACGAACAATACCACCGAAAGCGTAAAACCAACCGCGACTTTTGAAAAGAACCAGCGAACCATGCGAATTTACGGGAAACTCCCGGACAAAACCAGCTATGTCCTGGAGAGACAAATTCCCGCTTACACGTCGAATAAAAACTGCCGACGACAATTCCTGAAATTGCAGCGAATTTTATTCCGATTGTAGACGTCGAAGAATGTCGGATGTTCTATTATGATTATGAGATCCACTGCTTTAGATTACGCAGATTGTTTGCCTGCAGTTGAGGTTATTTTAATCATTAACTTGTAAGCTATCAATGATGGTAGGTTAATGTGTATAATGTAAGAGAACATCAAAACATTACCCATGCAAACATTGTATGGGCGAATTCTAATCAGCCGAGGCAGGTCTGTTTTGTTAGGCGGTGTCGTAACTGAGATAGTAGACTCTCCCGCATTAAAATTAAATTCGTGCAGCTTGTAAAGGCGGGTCAGCACTCGTTCATTATTGAAGGGAAAACGAAATGCTGGCTTCGTCCATTGAGGTTTAAATTTTAATTCAGTTAATTATTTAGCGCTGAATTTTGTATTCAAAGCTCAATTCGCGCGCTGTATAGCACATGTGTTTATTTATTTAATTATTATTATAAGCATATTGATAGACCATAAATCATCTCTACCAATTGTCAAACAATGCTTAGCGTTTTATTCCAGATATCGGTTTTTGATGCGAAGTAAATACCTATTATCCTAATGGGTAGCAGGTATTAACTCACAGACACTATTAAAAACATAGCATACGTACGTTTAATGCAAGTGCAAGTTAGTAAGAACGATCTTACTTTTATCGCTTTTAATTTGAAACGTTGCCAGAAAAATAAGAAGCTCAGACAAGAAGAAGTGGTATTGGCGACGACTGTGCGGCTTAACTTAGCTCTTGCACGGCCACGGCCCGAATTACTTCAAATGGCGCCCGACGTGGGACTTTGTAAAAGTAAGCAAATTGTGGTAGAATGCCTAGAAATTGCAAATTCCAAGAGTCCCAACGAGTTTTTGGGCCGAGACCCATCTCGCAATTCACTTACCTTTATACTTGCATATATTATTTAAAAGAGTAGCTGTACCAAAATATTCCTTAAGAGTTTTTCTCTGAACGAAATTTATAATTTAAACGAATGCTGCGTACTCACCCAGTACAATTTTGCCTTAAAAATAAGTGAATATCATAAAAGATAAATCTTTGTATATTTATGTATACTTTTTATTTTTAATAAATGAACTACTTATTATTTAAAATATTCATATAATTACAAACAAACTTTTGTTCGAACCCATCACAACCTTTAAAATGAAATATCTATCCAGAAGCAAAAAAAAATGAATCAAAACAAACGAACCATTAACACAACAATTTCGAGCGACTTTTGTTGAAGAAAGTAAACCGCTAAAACTGCGATATTTCAGCTGGCAGAACGAAATTTCATCTATAATTTTAACAAATTTCCTGCCCAATGCCGCATTAGCTACGTACATTTCGCGACGGAGCAATCTGGGCCGTGATTACGGACCGAAAAAACGCTAAGAGGCTCCCTTCTGCGACGTTACATCTTAATGTAGCCACAATATACATAATGGCAAGATATTTAGACCACGAGTGCTTCTGACTGCTATACATCAAACGAAGACATTACCACAAAACGCCTGTTAGATACTGACAGCATAAAATATTCGCTACTCTGTGATATATTTGAAGGATATGGAAATTGTGTTGGCGGAATTCGAATATGTATGCCCGATGCGTTTTGGGACAAAAAAATATTGAGATAACATTTCTAGATTTGTTATGAAAATGTCTTTTATTCCCTAATAATACGTCTTTTACTGGTACACCCCAATTTTTATTCAAATACGTTACGTAAAAACGGAATAAAGTGTAGCCCAATATTTTTACAAGAACATGTTGTTAAAACAAAGTTGATACATATTTTTATAAATTACGTAAACTTACTCAAAACAGTTCGTAACATTAATGTTAATATTGACGTAATCGCTCAAATTTCATTTGTTTTCCTTAAATTATTTGAAAAATATCTAAGGTATCGTCATTATGTCACCAGTATTTTAAAGAATGTAAATGAGACATTGCACACAAGTCATCTTATAATTTCTAGACTGTTCCTTATATACCAACTTCATATACAAACAAATTAAAATAAACGAAACCAACTTCAGCAACAGTCATGTACAACAAAGAGATATTTCGATACAATAAAACTTCTCCATACACAGGGTGTGTCAAGCACTACACGAGTCACACCCTCCGAGGCCCTCCTAATGAAGGGCTCGAGGATCAGACGGGAAGACGACACTTTGTCTCGGAGTTTTTTACTGCCACTACATATGTACTCTATGTATGAATAATTTAGCACTGTCTCCTCCTTTGTTTTGGATCAGCTGTGACTAAAAAGTTCATTGCGGATTCTTGTAGCTGAAATACTTTGAAGACGCTTTTATTTTGAGAAATCTCGGATTTTTATACATTATGCAATCCAAATATGAAATAATACAACGGTGAAAAGCAACTCGACGATGTTTTATTTTTGTATTTCGTGAAAGTGTCTAAACCTTTTCGGGCTTCTAGAAAACTCGGTAATACCACAAAGAAACATGTCCATTTAAAACCAAAAAACTTTAGAAATGATTGTAGATTCAACTCATTCTTATTCTATCACAAATATCTATAGGTACATCACTTATGAATTAATTCACTGCATGTGATTTAATAGCAAAGTTCCAAATTAATTTTCTGCCAGTCAGCTTTCACACCCACCCAAATTGTGTAACGTCCTAAATAATGATTATCGTTCGGCTTTATTGTAAGGTCATAATTATCGTCAATTTATTACACGCTAGATTTCACTAGATTTTGCCCAGGGCTTCGGTCTCGTGGAATTCCGTTTTACACGTTGTTGTATGACTTCATATCTCAATTACGCAATGGTAAATTGAGCAGCGATATTTCGCCATAAATTTAATTATTATATATTCGAATTGCAACGCTGTTTCTACGTTGTATTGACGTTTATTAGGTTTTAGAGTCTGCCCAAGGCTTCACATGTTTAGATTTCAGGTATTCATTTAGCATTTCCCATAAAATATATGCACACCTATAATTATTCTCCTGATACAGTTTAGCATTTTTGTAGTGAAAGATTTTTATCAATCGACCCGTGATACCCTCACATTACAAAGATTAAAGTTTTCGTATTCTAAAAAGACCTTTAACTTTTAAGGGACTATAATATAATTAAAGTTAAATCGAAATCAGTAAAGGATTAAGTTTTCAAAGATTAACCTTCTCAACGTTTGAATTTCAGTCACGGGTGTACGAATTGCAATTACCATAGCTAGGAGTTAGATAAGCTTAGTGCAATTTCCGCGCTGAAGAGTAAATGGATAGGGAACGTCATTTCCGGGCTAAGATCATTAATGTTTTAACATTTACTTATCAACCAATATCATATAGGTACAGGTTGGAGATGAACTAAAAACTAGTTTTTGAATGTTTTTTGTATATATAGTGTATACTCAAAATACAAAAGGGTATAGAAGATTCAAGCAATCACTGATTTTAATCAAAATACTATAAATAAAATTGTATGAAAATTTATTTCTTAGCATCTGGTCTCCTCTAATTAAAATTGGTAAATATTTGTATACATGGATACAAGGGTCAGTTTCTTCCAAAATATGCAGCTCTCCAAATAGTTTTCTTTAACACCAAGCACGATTAAATACTCTAGCACTTTGAAACTCTATTCTAATTCTACGAGCACTGTTCATCCATGTATTCCAACCATTAGGCCAACACAACGTGGTCAGACGAAAAACTAATAATATACTTACTAATCACATTTACTCCGACTTAATTTAAACAGCAGGTGTTTAAAATAATCCGCCAAAGGACACCTCAATTTTCCAGGTCGTGTTCCATGAAAAAAATATTTAGCATTAAACTAGTCGGTATTTGAAGTAAGCCTAGCTAAGCCAGAACACAGCTGGCAGGAGTCCATATCCTTTCGAATACGTTGCTGCATAACTTTGAATTACATATGCATTCCTTTTTGGATACATACGTTTACGTATATACAACGGAAACATGTTAAAACAATTAAATTAATGCTCGTTAAATACTATTCAAAATTAGCTTTTCTTTATTTCCTTCACCGAGGTCCTGTTTACATTCGTACCCAAAATGGATATGTGTAAATACCAAATAGACGGACAGAGATGTGCTTTCGCATATTTATTAACGGATATTTATTCGACAACATCCTTTCACTACTATTATTAACGTAACATAGCCTGTACATATCCCACTGCTGGGCATAGGCCTCTTCTCCTATTAGGGAGAAGGTTATGGAGCTTAATCCACCACGCTGCTCCACTGCGGATTGTTGGATATACATGTGTCGGAACTTCTTCCGGCACATGCAGGTTTCCTCACGATTTTTTCCTTCACTGCCGAGCTCGAGATGAATTTAAACACAAATTGAGGACTTAAAAACCAACGGTGCTAGCCAGGATTTGAACCCATGACCTTTGGTTAAGATCCACATGTTCGCACCACTAGACCATCTCGGCTCACTAGGCCATCCCGGTTCCGTACATGTTTGCGATTTATGTATATTAATGCTTTAAGGCTCAAACGGGGTTTTTCCTGAACATGTATCTGCAGTTATAACGAGCTCATTTCTACGTTCTTGTAAAAAAAAAGTGTCAGTTTAGTACTAGAAAACTGAAATAATACGGTCATTTAACAACTGTTACAAATCATTTCATAATAAGCATCACTGCCTTTTATGAACAGAAATTATGCTAAACATTTAAGATAAAATATAGATACAAAGACGAGGTAAGTATAAATTTTTTTAACTTAGTATAAAATATTCCACCGTGTTCCCGAACTCGGATCCCCCGAGACAGCGTTAATTAAAGGTGACGTTAAGTCCTAAGACTGTTTACTGCCATCATGATTACCATCAACGAATTAATTAAGTTCCCTCGAAGACAACCGATTGCAGCATGCAACTTTATTAAGATCCACACTGTATATTAACACGAATGATAAACAAAATATTATAAAAAGGAAATTCTATTTACTATTCAGAAATTTTTAAGTCTTGTTTTCATTTATTTTTATTTTGTAACATAATTAATTGGTACAACGATAACGTAAAAATTCATTCATCATTCATCTAATTCCGAAAATTGATATAGTTTTAAGAAAGAAGAAGCTCTATAGTTTATTAAAACCATTTTCCACTTTGAATTTTTTGAGTTAGATCCCTTTTGATTTTGGGATCCGATTTGTTAACGACAACAGAGTTATTTAAACTATAGGTTTCAAAGGAAAAGTAAAAACCAATTTTGCTCTTATCAATCAGCAAAAGTTACACAGAAATGCACTTTACGTCACTCCCAATAACTAACTAAAACTATACAGCAACTGTATCCGTTAGTCAAATTTTGAGCACGACGAGTTATTTACCATTGTTCAATATAACATATCAACATGCCAAAGTAACATTAGCGTTGAGTTGCAAAGCGATCGACCTCATTCATTACTAACTGCCATCGATCAAATGGCTGAAACTGTTCTAAAAGTAAAGTTACCACAAGTCTGTCGCATTCAAACGGTATGCAAATTAACGCAATTGCAGGTAAGTATGTTATAAAACACCTTATTGTGATCATAAATTTAATTTGTAAGATTTCACCTAGGACTTGTGACTTTATTTTCTCTTAACTCATAACACATTTGTTTGTATTGTTTGAGTTTCAATTTGACAAAGAAATAAAAAAACAAATACCTACTAACAGTCATCAATCAAATGACTGACACTGTTCTAAAAGTAAAGTTACCACAAGAAGTACCACAAGTACTATGTCGCATTCAAACGGTATGCAAATTAACGCAATTGCAGGTAAGTATGTTATATAACAGTTTATTGTGATCATAAATTTAATTTGTAAGATTTTACCCTAGGATTTACACGTTTTTATATGTTATTTTCTCTTAACTAACACATAACACACTTGTTTGCGTTTCAATTTGACAAAGAAATAAAAAAACAAATACCTACTAACAGTCATTGATCAAATGGCTGTACTGTTCTAAAAGTAAAGTTAGCACAAGTAGTACCACAAGTACTCTGTCGCATTCAAAACGGTATGCAAATTAAAGCAATTGCTGGTGAAGAACGTTATAAAACAGTTTATTGTGATCATAAATTTAATTTGTAAGATTTTAGCTAGGATTTGCACGTTTTTGTATGTCATCAGTCATCAATCAAATGGTTGACACGGTTCGAAAAGTAAAGTTACCACAAGTAGTACCACAAGTACTCTGACGCATTCAAAACGGTATGCAAATTAACGCAATTGCAGGTAAAGTACGTAATAAAAGAGTTTATTGTGATTATAAATTGTTACTTTCGCACCTGTTAACGTCGGGTCATTACTTTTAAAGCCATAGCATAAGGCGGTTTTACAATAAAAGCAACGTAACGCGAAATTGTTTTATTTTTGTGAATCATTTTTGTTATATCTGGGAATCTGTCTGTTTTACATTTTAAATATAAGGTGCTTGACGGATCGATGCAAATTTTTCAGGACGTGATAGAAGGAATCATTTAAAGTCTATTTAAAGGCATTTTGTCTTGTTACAAAGTCTTGGTACAAAGTTTTACAGTTTTCGAGAAAATTGCGATTTTCTACTTTTTTTTTAGGAAAATTCCCCTTTTCCGACTTTAAATGTTATTAGCACAAAAACGAGTGCTGTTTGTATGTTACAAATAAATGCTAAACATACGAATACCTATACATGGGACACACCTATGTAAGTATTGATTTATACAATCAAATAAAAATACAACAAACACTTTCGTCTCTGTTAACAAAACACAGCACACTGCAAATATTTTTCAACGAAAACCGGAATAGAAAAAAAAATTCTATAAAGCGCATCCCTTACGTTGTACGTAATAAATTCATTTAGCCGTGCGCCGCGCATAGTTGAGCGAAATTAAGCGGGCGCAATAAAGATTTGCCTGTAAAACTATTCGGACGGGAACAATTCGGATTAAGCCTAGCCCGGCTATTGCATGCTTGGAGTTAAAGGAACTATATGGACAAACAGAACCTGAATGGGACATTTTATTATCCAATGAACTTTCGGATATCCCGCTTATGTGGAACTGTAAACATGCACTGCGGAAATTTAACTTTAATTAGATTTTAAAGTTTGCTTATGTGAATTTGTAATAGACCCTTTTTAAGGTTGCTAATAAAATGTATTTTAATATAAGGGTACATATTTTCATTAAATAAATGTCGACAATTTATTTTGCACGTTTCGTTAGAAGAGGAAGAATGTTATCAATATGTATATCAATAGCTCAAAATGAAACAGATGACCTTCACTAAAGAAAAGCCAATAGAAATATATCTTAAAACCTTATTGGTCTACAACAGTTTTAAGAATAATAATAAAACCTTATTTATATTACATATTTCGAACAATTTTCTTCGTCGACTTTTAAAATTGTAATACAGGATTTCATATAGATAATTTAAAAAAAGTTATGATAGCAATTTTTCCTTAAGATTCTCAGTATAAAACATTCGATCGCCAAGTTGCAGAGTTGCAACAAGAAGGCACCATGTGGCAGATCGCCAAACCTTGCACCTAAGCGGAGTCGAACACCCTTAAAATTGTCTACCGTTTCGCTATATTTGCCAAAACCGTTCGAGTATTCAATTCTATATAATTTGTTATTACTACGCGGTTACATTTTTCACAAACTGTTGAAATAATCCATACACATATGTTTCACATAAGTTACATATGTACCTAATATTCATTTACATAAGTATGTTGAAAGGAGCTAAAAGTAGAATTTGTAAAATTTCAGCTAGGTTCTGTACATTTTTTGCGTGATACTTTCTCTTAACGTACATAACATTACGCACTCTTTGGCGTTTCAATTTGACAAAGAAAATCTTGATTCTATAGGTATGTCAAATCGAACTTAATGGGGCCCTATTATAGTGGCAAGTAAATTAAAAAAAAGCTTTTAAAATTGTAAAATGTTTAATATTAATACAAATAGTGAACACAACACAGTTTCTTTAAATCCTAAGCCGCATTAAATTCGATTATAACCGTAATTGGATATTGTACCTAAATCAGCGGAATATCGCGTTTCTAAATCTAATGAAGTGGAATTATATTGAAATGGCTCTCCTACGCTACTCTTGTTTTAAGCAAATGATAATTCTAAGTTCATTTAGTGCTCAGACCGCACTATCTAGTCGTCGTTAGAACTTTAATTTGATAGTGGCACATAACCAGAAGTGGCGGAATTTAATTTAGAAAATATTAGACATGGGGTGAAAATGTTGCTTTTACTTTAAATGAAAGAGTGATTAACTTTCATTTGTTGTGAAAAATGTATTTTTGTGTTGTCAGTATTGAGTTAAGCAATTTATCGGAAATGTAGTCTAAAAAATCTCGTGTATTTGGGGCGATATTGTGTTGTTTATTACTTTTTTTATTTTTCTTATTTTTCCGAACAATGCATTTTATTTATTTATTTAAATACTTTATTGTACACCACAAATTAAAAACAGATAAGCCTTATAGGATGTACATAAGAAAATATGGTACAACAGGTGGTATTATCGCTTTAAAGCCATTTCTTCCAGACAACCGTGGTGATATGGTGTAAAATAGACTACATACATAGATACAAATAATATATGCATTTTATGCATACTTATCATCTTTTATTGATAAGGAAAAAACACATTCGGTTTAAAAAAAATCAATTTCAAAAGGAAATCGAAACATACTAATTTTTTTATCGCAAAACTGCTTTGACGAGTGTTTCGATAATTTGACACCAGAGGGAGTTCACGAATCGAAATATTTAATCGTAGAACGGAAAACTTATCGGTTATAGAAAGGAAATGGATAATTTCAACTCGTTCCGATGACTCAGATCTGTCGTAACAAACTTTAGACGTTCCCGCGGCTTCGCCCGCATTATCCGACGTCGTTGACTGGATTCAATTATTGTCAGATGTTGTTTTGTTCACAGCATTTCTCTTTTAATTCAACTGAAGAGTTTTTCTCATACTTTAATTAATATAACAGTTTCTTTGTATCTAGATCTAGTGCGGCTTAAAAATACTGGTTGGAGATGAAACAGAAACAATGAAGAAACAATGTTTTGAATGAGTGGCATTTAATAATTTATATAATATAGCAATAGTACAGTTAATCAGACAACCGCTCTGGTGTAGTGGTGCTGAATGCGCTATTAACGCCGGCGGTCGCGGGTTCGATTCCCGC